>VZRV01005745.1:388666-528716 GCA_013398115.1 Falcunculus frontatus | reverse complement strand
TTTTTTTTTTTTTTTTTACTTTAATGAACTGCCTTATCTCAACCTACTAGTTATTTTTCATCTTATTTTCTTTCCTCTGTCCCAATGGAGGGTGATATAGTGCCTTGGTGGGCACCTGCTGTCCAGCTGAGGTCAACCCACTACAACAGCACTCACCTCTCCTCCTTAATCTGCCTGTCCTTTCCACCTCAGAATCAGTCAATTACAGGCAATGAGTGAAAATGCTGGCAGAGGGGACAACTTCACACAAACTGAACCCATGTTCTGTAATAGTTTTGACATCTTCCCCTCTCAAAATTTGTATTTTAGGTGTTTTGCAGATATTCACACATATTTGGCTACTTTTGTTATAGAAAGACTATTTGGAAGGTCTGTAACCAATTTGTTGTGACAACAAGGAGGGAAGGAGAAGTAGTTAATTAGAACTAAAATAACAACTACTCCTCCAGACATTGTACAATGAAGTACATGACTGGGATGCAAACCTGCAGTAGTGGATGTCACCTTGAGTACTGTTATTTAATTGTCATGTCTGCATAGGCACAAACACATCGTTACAGATAGATGCAAGGCGTGTTGCAACATACAGTGAAGTTTGGGTGTGGAGTCACAGGTCTGTGTAGCTACAACAAACTAGGAGAATGCAAAACAATTGTAAACTTCGATGGGCTGTTTTTTCTCACAGAATCAATGACCAAGAGAGTGTAAAAGCCTGGATTAATCCTCAAACATTCCTATCACAAAATTATTTCTGATAAAACATTGCAGCAGTGAAGACAAACCTTAGCAGCAGACATTACTCTGTTTACAGAAATTTCCTTTATTGTAGGCAACTGGCCATAATGTTGGTCAGATATATTTTTTTAGAAAATAAATCTTGAGATTATAAACTACGTAGTTTTATTTTCTCTTATTAATTCAGTGTAATACCATTTGAAGTTTGCTGGAGATCTTTTGGTTTTTTTCAGGGAACTTATAGAAGCATGCAGTAGAAAAAGAAAATACCATTAATTTTGCTTTCACTTATATATCTCTTTTTTCTGGATTCTGATCTTTCAAATTTAACTTCACAGATTTTAATGACCTTTAAAAAAATTCTCTCTGTATGTAGTATAGAGAAATATAGCCTTATTGCTTATCACCTCCAATACATACAGTTATCCTACTTAGCTAGTATCTCAAGGACAAGCTGTAATTGGTTAGGAGCAGGAGTGTGCATGAGCACTGAAGTATGTCAGTATCTGACTGGAGTACATTTGTATCTAAGTAGATTGTATGAGACTGAAAAGGTTGCTTGAAATCTTACAACAATAGATTTTCTTATGAGCTATCTGCAATCACCTAAATGATGTAATTTGAGTTACACGGGGAAACATCCTTTCTCAGAGTTAGGTGGCACAATGCTCCAATCCATATCCATGCACAGGACAGTAAATAAACTTTGCATTCTACTGCAATCGTCAGAGAAGAACGCTCCCACAGATAAGCCATTCTGATAAATTTTCATTTCATCATACAGGAAATAACATTCCATGACAGTTTCAAATTCTGATGCTTCAGACAAGTATAAGGTACTTTACTGATTGTGGAAAAAAACCCTTTTTGAATTCTCACTTCGTAATGGGAGAATGATGGAAGCAGCTTGATACTTATAGGTATTAAATTCCTTGTGGAATTAAATGAATAAGGTCCTAGTTATCTACTTTCTCCAAGAAAAGATCCCTGGCATCCATAGATCTGCAATAAGGATTAAAATTGTCACAAATTTTACTTTAAGTTTCTAAATGGGATGAAACCAAGGCCAGTCAATATCTACAAATTTTCCCTTGGTTTAATGTCAAGTCCTTAAGCTTCCTGTGGTTTTCATGAGGGTTTTCACACATATTAGCCTGCGATTAGTAAAAATAGCATCTGCATGTTTACCCTTTTATACTTTCTGCTGCATTTTTTTCTTAGAGCAAAATTCATGTTATGCTAAGGTTACATTACAAGAATTTTGCAGCAATCTACTGGAAATAACCAAAGTATATACATACATAAAAGCATAGTATGGTACTTTTATTACTGTATGTATGTTTTCCCATGTTTTTTTCCAAGTACCATTTGAAATTTCCCACTGCATGAAAAATTGTCTTGGAATTTCAAGTACAAGAGAAAAAAATGCATTTTCAATCTCTAATTTGTCCATAACCATTGTCATTGAACAAAGACAAAGCTAGTTTTTAAACCATGCTCTATAGAAACTAGAGGAATGATAATAACACATACTGAATGCAGAAGGAAAATGCCAGTGACTGGAAGATTAAGGCTTTCTCTTGACTTCATGGAACACATTTCACAGCTGGTATTTCAGCAGAAGCACGCTCTGTGTGAAAACTTGTTGCCAAGGAAAATATTTCATTTTAAAAGCTTTTGTTTCTGTATCGGTTGTTTCAGAGTACCGAAGGGCTTATGGAGAATATTTTTGTTTAAAGCATATAAAAAAGAAACTGATTCCTTTAGCATACTCGATCAATTAATCTTTTTCTTTCCTCGAGTAAATTGCTTTCATTTTCTAAAAGCACACTGGGTGTAGAAATTGAAGGACAGGGAAAAGTTCAACTTCTGTTGCTCGTGGCCAGACTGATCAAAGTTCAGCACATCATGGACTTGGAAATCAATAGCCCCACTTCTTCCTCTTCCATCCTTCCTTCCATCTCTTCCGCTGATGCTCTCCTTTCCAAATACTCTGCAGTCCTGTAACTTTTATCTCCTGTTTGTCCATCAAAGGTAAACATGAAATATTCTTTGAATCTTTCCCAAGTCGAAGCTAGTGATGCTTCAGAATGGTGGATGGGGTGAGATTTTAGAAAACTTTCACCCAGATTTAGCCCATGCTTCAATGTAGCAGCTCCAGCTTTCAGAGCACCAACTCTTGGCCCTGTGGAGGCCAGGATTAGAACTTATTTTCTGCAAGGGTCAGTATTTACTCTTGAGTTTATGGCCAAATAAAAAACATACCAAACCTGTTTTTCCCTACACACAGAGAGGACCTCTCAAGCTTTTTGGTAGAAAAATCAAAACAGTGTTTTTCTATTGATGCCTTCATATAGGATATGTTATTCATTTCAAGAAATGTGAAAAATTATGGCTTCTGCAAGTATTTGCGGGGAGTTTTCACCTAGTTAAGGGTCCTCTGCAAGCCAAGTGGCATAGAAACTTGAGATAGACTTAACAGTAGTGGGAACTTGCTATATTTCTCCCTGTTTCCCTTTGTGCTGCACCAAGAATAATTTTCTAGCTGATGTAAGGCACATTGCTGGACTTGAGAGGGACATTCAGTGCTTCGCTGCTGCACTTTTGACCAGAAGAACTTTTCTGGAGCTTCCAAAAAAATCCTTTCGTCACAGAAGGGCCAGAAAAGTGAGCGAGTAACTGACACACCACAAAAAATATGACAAAGGTGCTCTTATTGACAGTGTCAGTTTATAAATTTTTTTATTCCTTTTAGCTGCATGTAATGTTGGAGGGTCTCTCGGGCAACACAGTGCCAGTGACATCCAAGCTTCCAGTTTGGAAGCAGCTACTTTAAAAAACAGCCTCTGGGAACTCCTGTAGTTATATTCATAAATGGATCAACTCTATCATTTAGAAGTTTCCAGATGAAGTGAGAGTTAATGTGATTGTAAGGGACAGCTACATGAATTATTATCTGAAGAACAATAGAAACAACCCATGGGAGTGAAAAAGCTGGTACAAGGAGGTTAGACTTGAGCTAAATGCCAAGACAAGATAAAGGAGAAATATACTCCAAACCCGCTCTGTGATGCATAAAACACTGATCAAGAATATAACCCTAAAAACAGTTTGGATTATTACCTCTGATAAATCAAGCTAGTCTTCATGTTTATGAGTCTCAACTTTGTACAGCTTCCATAAAAAATACTGAATAAACTCTACAATATTTTAGATTAAAATAATAAATAAATCTATAAATAATATAAAAATAGTATTGGTTTACTATTATTATTGCAATGTTTCTAAAATGCAACCTACTCTTTATTACACTTTTAGATCAGGAAAAGTGAAAAGTTTATTCTTTTTATTATTTGCAACACCTAGCCTTGTAAGAGGCTACTACAGACTCCGGATCTTCAGATATATATTAATATATTTTATAGTTAATAAATATACCGATAAAAATGCTCTTCATGAAGCTAAGGCCTGAATATTAGCACAATTGTGCAGACAAAGGTCATTCAGAGTTCTCAATAGCCCCTTTCATGCACCTTAATCCGTACTTAATCCCCTGGCTATTACGGGCCTAGAGTTTTCACACATTGCTTTGCCAACATACATCAATCCTGGTCTGTGAAGTGTCCCCTGTTATTCCTGTTCCACACCTTATTTTCGGAGAAAAATATATGTCATTCTTAATGGTATGGTGAAATCTGTAATGTGGATAAACTGCACCCAGGGGATCAGATTGAAGCCATTAAAATTATTTTCTCTGTGGGTCCTGATGCAGAATTGGAGCACTAATCTCCAGAGATAAAGGGAATCTATCTGATTTACCACTTCAGTCCCCACTTTTAGCTTCGATTTTATTATTTGTTTGCTTTGTAACTTTCATCTATATTCTAGACCCTCGAGCATTCAGAAGATCTTGGCAACATAACTGTATCAAATGTACTGTGTCTGACTGATAGCTCTGAAGTGTTCAGAGCATACCTTCATTATCTGAACTGGAATTAGCTGACTCTTTGTAGCTCAGATTATTTTGATATGAAATAGGCTATTATGCAGTTGGAATACAGCATTTTAAAAGCTTGTGGAATGGACACAATGCTTACTAGGTTTGTATTGATTTCTCCAAGCGGGAATTATGATCAAAAACTAATTTCAAGCTGGGTTAAGTTCCTCTAAGATTGAATAAAACTTTCTATTAGTTCAATTACTACACACCAAAGAGTGAGATAGCATTCAAAGAACAACAGCTTATTCAGAGTGATTTCTAGATGACTGAGATTCTCTTAAGAACAGCTTCTAGGATTTACAACATGCGTTGAAAAAAAACCTCAAAGCTAGGTGCATCACTTTAAAATTATTCCTTTGCTACTTATAGTCAGTAACTTTGACTTTCATTTCTTCATGTTAGTGGAATAGATGGAAGAATACAGATATTACGTGCCTTTCTTTGCATGTCTGTATGCTTTCTTCTACATAGGAATAAAGACATTTTAAATATTTGGAATATCTAAATTAGAGAGGCAATTAAAAGAGAAAAAATGTCATTTTTCTTATGGTTGAAGTCTGGAAAGGAATTCATGACTTCACTGTATCCTTAAGGGATACTGAGTGTGAAGAACAACACTTCTGGAGACAGGTTTTGAAACATTGCATAAATCATGGTCTCCTCAAACAGTGGATGTAAACTGTTTTGATGGTTCACTGAAAAATCTTTCAGTGGCCATTTGGTATAAGAAATGCTATTTTCTTCCCCTTCTATTTGTCTTGGACGAAACATGTAAGGACTGAGATGTTGATTAGTGATTTGGGAGAACTTGCAAGAAGAAATCAAAAAGGAGAAAAGGTATAGCAAAGGAACTGTAGTTTGTCACAGACACCTCAAGAGACAAGCTATGATCTATTTGACTGTCATTTTATCATCAGTTATTTCCAGATAACTGCAACAGCATGATCTTATTATCAGCAAATATCAGTACGTAAAGTATTGCATGTGGTTATGGGCACAAGCCCCTGTAATGACTAGAAGATTTGCTTTAGTACAGAAATGTTTGGGGTAAATTCTATAATTATGTGATTGTAATTGTATCACAAAAGATGCACTGAATGTAGAATATTTCCTCAATAAATTTCTCCTTTGGACCAAATCAATTTATTCTTCTGAGGTATAGATATCATACCCAGAGTTTTGATTCCTACTGTAAACAAGGCTCCTGCTAGTTAGAAAATGCCAGTCTTTTATCAATAGTATTTTAATTCCACAGGTCGCAAAAAGTCACAGCTCTTTTCCAGTCTTTGGATGAATTAGAGTTGCATCTACAGAAAGATAATTATATGCATCTTAATCCTACATATGAAAATGCTCATGCTCTTAACTATGCTTAAGATCTTGTCATTCCCTATTGTTTCCTGCTGAGGGAAGTGGAGAGGGAGGTGCTGATTACCTCTCTGGGATCCAGTGATGGGAATGGTTCAAAGTGTCACCAGTGGAAATTTGAATTGGACATCAGGAAGCATTCCTTTACCAAGAGGGTGGTCAAGCCCTTCAACAGGATTCCTAGAGAGGTGACAAGCCTGTCAGAGTTTAAGAGAAACTTGGACAATGCCCTTAAACAGCACTTTTAACTTTCGGTCAGCCCTGAATTCATCAGGCAGTTTGACTCGATGATGGTTACAAATCCCTTTCAACTGAAATAGTCTAGTCTATTCTAGTCTAGTTTAGCCTTTTCTATAGATCTGTTGGAAGTGTTCATAATTAATCCATATTTCTTGAAGTATTAAAACCGTGTTCATGTGAAAGAAATTCTTTATGTATATTGTTGACTGAAACCGTCTAGTTTACTTATGTACATAAACATTAAAGACTCAAGAAGAATCAAAGCAAGTTTTTTTATATTGCCTATCAGACAACTCATTCTTTCTTTCCTAGGGACATAAGATGCATCTTCAGCTTGGAAACGGCTGGATTTTTGTTGTATTTTTTTTAATGGAAATTTAATGGATGAAAGGTGAACAAGAGAAATAAATTACTTAAAAAACCCAAGCCGAATAACCTACAAACATCCCCAACTAACAAAAAAAAACACCAAAAAAGCTCCACCCCGCAACAAGCCAAGAAACCAAATGTCAGTTTATAAAAATCACTGTGATGGGGGAAAGGTATTGAGCAAGTTAACTGTGAAATTGTTATCACAGCTCCTTGTGCTGTTGCCAGTCTACTTTCTGTGCAATTGCTGCTATTGAACTGATCCATGGGAAAAGAGAAAACAGGCCAGAAGAGACCAGTGCAGAACCTAATCGGATTACCTCTGCACTCAGTATGCAGTTCTACACTGATATTCCTTGACACAGACCCTTGTGCACTGTTTGTTGAACTGAGAGAAAAGCCTCATTACTCTGAGGATCTGGAAATTTTAGGAGGGACTGAAATTAATATATTTAAGATACAAGTTAGGAGTTGTTTGTAGTTGCAAAAGAATAGGAAAGAATAGCGAGAACAAACCCCTCCTCCAAGCCATCTGTAGGCAGTGTAATGTGACATTATGAATTACATGTATAAGGCTCTATGAAATAATTATGCGCTTTTATGAGAATTGAATTCACTGACCTTGGAGGTCCTTGAGAGTCTATATTTGGTGTCTCTTTTTGATCGCAGCAGTGGAAAGGGTGTGATACTCCTTCCTTCGGCCCTTGTCTGAGACTGAAACAAAACTTATCTTCATTACACAGTCATCTAACCCTATCATTTAATTATTTTTATTTTTTTTAATTGTTTTCTTCCTTTTTTTTTAAATTTGTGATTTTAAAAAGGTTAAGAACAATTCCATGTTTTTCACAGAAGATTTTAACGTTTTTCACATCAAAGTAAAATTTAATTTTATTTTCGTTAACCGTCTAAACAGAATCAGACATAAGATATTTCTTCATCCCTGTTTTAACACAGGATATTATGATAATAGGTGGGCACTTTGAAAATCGAGAAATTTTTTTGTACAACTGTGCATTTTAACCGAGTCTGAGACACAAAAGTAATACGATATGACAGAAGGGTTTCACATAATAACTTTGCTATGTCATGTTGGTAGCACGGTAGCAGCTAAGTAAATATGGATGCTTAATGGAGTATACTGCTAGAGCATTGTATATCAAATTAATGGCCCTATTTATAACTTGCATTAAATTTTCCATCATCTTGTCTTAAGACCGGAGGCTATTTTTTTAAGTTGATATGGAGTGTTCTTTTTTTCACCTTCCTCTCTCAGTACCAAGATTAAGCACCACATTCTGAGCTGGCATAAATTGCTATCACCCTTCTGAAGGCAATGAAGCAATTCAAATTTACACTAACTGAAGATTTGTCCAAATAAAATGAAGACCCTCATCTCTAAGGGGAAGTAGGTACACAGTTTCTCTGACTACAGGTATAGTTGGGAGTGTGAGAACATTTTAGGATTTAGGCAAAGGTGACTTATTTGTACAACTAACTTCTGTAACTGTGAAATTTTATTTCCATGTTAGGGGAAGCAATTCTGTTGGATCATACAAAGGTTGCCAGGCTGTGAAAGATAGGATACTAACAATTATAAATAAGCCATTTTTGTATACTTGCAGTAAAAAGGAGAAAAAAAGCAAAACCAAAAAACAACCAAGCAAAAAAAACCTACAAAGAAACCCCCACAAAAACCCAGAAAAACCCCACATGAAAAATCTTGAGTTTTAAACTCAAGAAAAATGTCTACTCATGCACAGTACTCACATTATGTATCAACTTGAATAGCCATGCCTAGGACAAATGCAATTTAATAATTCATTATATCATACTATGACATTACTATGCAAAGTTCTGCTTAGTTCCCAACTGCAGGGTTCTGGGCATCAGCACTGGAAATACACTTCGCTATCAGTGATCAACAATATTTCTTAAGTAATAAAAAAAAGCGTATGAGAGCAGTTCTGGACCCTTACTTGACTTCATATAGTTTCTCCCTTCACAGAACAATTTTGCTAAATAATCAGAATGGGTTTATAGGCCCTGAATGATGACATGAAATCCCAGAGTCATTTTTCTACAATCAAACAATGTGACCTTTACATAAACTTGAAGTCCTGACAGTCACAATGACTGCAGATCAGTTTATGGCATCACTGTGCTGCAGTAGCAGATGTTTGCTATTGTACTTGTTCCACCACCTCTCTAATGATGTGCAATTGTCTTGAGGGAAAAACGAAAAGCCAACTTAATTTAAGGATCAAAAAAGTGTTTGTTTGAACAAATTAAAAAAAGATAGACAAAGCAGACAGTATGAGATCTCTAAATAAGGCAAACCTTTAGGGATGAATTAGTTTGACTATATCTTTCATTAAGCTTACAGAAAAATAGAGCTGCCAAAGGTACATAATAATATGAATGAATGTATCTCTTCATGTTTTGGCTGTTTCATCTCAATCAATATTAACTTATTATTAGCTCAACATAAATCTAGCTATTTCTAAATTTGCTTCAGATTCACTTCCCTGCTATGAAGGATGCGTTCATTTTATGCTTCACATAGCACAAAGGGATGCATTTGCATCATACCTTCCTCATTTCACCTCACTTTAAACACTGTTATTATTTTGGTGACATCTTATCCTGTTTCCAGTGATACACAGCCCATAATTGTGCTCATGGGCCAGAAGCAAAGGAAAATACATCAAGCTAACAACAATTTTGTTACTGACTTTTAAGAAATGAAATAAATGAGGGGAAAAGTCAAAAAAAAAAAAAAACCTTCTTAAAACACTTCCATTAGTATTTTTTGAATTTCATATTATTGAAAGGTTGTTCCATCAAAAATCATTTGCTGTATGGTGTAGTAAAATATCTCTTTATAGAGTTACATTTTAAAATTATTTAAATTTAGTGCTTTTAGATTTGTATTTCATTTCCCTCCCCTTCCCCCTTCCCTCCACTCTCTGTTATATCAGGACTGTTTGGGAACCAGATTAATAACTTAATGCATCCTCATATTTTGACCTCTTATCAAGATGTAACCCAGAATTTGTTAGTATCAATGTTAAAAAAACCCCAAAACTTTTTAAACACAGATATTTCTTGTTCTGAAAGTCTTAGAACCACAGCAGAAGCAAATTCAAGTAACAAAAGAGAACATTGAAAACAGGCAATCTATTTTTCCAAGCCTCACAAATCCAAGAGCCCTCTCTACCTTCTCTTCATTGTAGAGCATAAACCTGCAAAGCAGCAAATGCTGTAAATTCCACACAGCAGCATTTCACCTGCTTGGGTCTCTGAGGACTGGAAATTCCACATGAATCTTTCCAGTACTCAGAAATATTTCCTTCTGCAATTTCTTGGTGGGAATTTGCTGTCAATTTTTTTTTTTTTTTAAATACTAAAAATTCAGACAAGTGTTTGAGAAAGAACAGGTGTTGACAAGATTTTCAAGTCCCAAAACTGTTGACACACTTTATGAACTTGTACCTCGAATATGAAACATCCTTCTACCAAGTGGTCTACGTAACTCCTTCCTGCCCCTAACTCCAAGAAATGAATATACCTAAAAGTGTGCACACACACACTCACATACAAATCTATAATATCTCAATTACCGTTCTTCAAGTCTCTTTCAGATGTTGTGTTCCAGGTGGAAAAAGCTATGAAACGGTAGCCTAGATAGGCCCCTCCAGACACTGAATTAGCACCAGGCCAAAAAGCGAAAGTATCATCTCTGTTTCACCTCCACCTCTTTACAATAACTAAATCACTCCTTCAAAAGACTCTTTTATACTCAATATATTTAATACATGAGAGCAAGAAATTTGAATAACTTAATGTGCCCCAGAAAATAAAGTTGCTAATGGAATAGCCTCCTGGAACTGCAGACACTGACAGAAAATGACAGAGTTAACCTAGGAAGTGGACTTCACTGTCTGCTACAGAGAAAAAGTCTGTAATGTCATTGCCATTCTAACCAGGGAAAGGGAAAAGAGTAAGATGGGACTTTTGCCTAACTGCAAATCTGGAAATAGGTCTAACTCTGACATATTATTGGTTTAAGAAAATTAGACTTAACCATAGTATAATATAACATAACGAGCAAAGCACACCAATCAGTCCAGCTAAAATTTTTCATTACTAGTAGATTCACAGAAAGCTCTTATCTGTGGACTTCCTGGGATTCTTGAAATACCTACAGCACAGTGTTCAAGACTCAGGGTAAACATTTCTTGCACTTTAGCTCATTCACAAAAAACACCTTCTCCAACAATAATAAGTCATCAGGGAAATCAGTTTCTTCTTTCAGGGGCAAAACAGAGTCCTACTTCCAGTAACACATAATTCAATACACTGATAAAGCTGATCCAATGCATTTAATTTTTTACCTGTGCCAGGCTTGAACAGATCATTTACAAAGCAAGTCTATGGTTGTGAGAAAGGACACCACATTCTCAGCTGTCTTTACACTGCTTGAACATTTGGGTGTTTTACTGAGTTCATGAACAGCCTGGCATTTCCTCACAATGTGCATTGTGTATCTTAAGGTACTAAACCACTACAATGCATAAATATGACTGAACATGTGAGTTGACTCTGACAATATGTTAAGCAGGACTGATTGGAGAATAAAATTTTCTATGAAGTTTACACCTCTAGCTACCACTGAACTACCAGACATATCAATAAGCAGAGAAGGCCACACAGCTGCACGGAATGCTGTTATTCTTGATGGGTATTTAACTTTCTTCAAATTTAAGGGCAACAAATTACTCAAAGTCCGTATTCTCATCAGACTGATCTAATTGCAGCAATTCAGACTTGGGGATACTGATCTGCAAAAAGAAAAAAAAAATCCTCTTTTGGCTCAAGGTGCTCATCTGCCATCTGGAACAGCTTCCCCAGTCTCATCCATTATGTAAATGAGATGTAGTATTCGTTATGTTTCATCTACTGATGCTAATACATTAATGTGGATGTTATAGCTTAAACCCTTGAGAAGGAATTGGCTTCACATCACTCACTAGCTTGAGATCACATCCCATTACTTTTAACGGCCGTGTGGCATTTAAGGTCACTTGATTTTTAATAAAGCAGATTTCTATGATGTTAGTAAAATGGTAGCTACCCCTCTTCATTCCCTTATCTTTCCTTTTCTCTTCCCAAGAGATTATAGTATTTCAGACTATTGCGTATCTTATTTGTTCTATGAAACTAGTTTATTCACTTACCTTCATATCTTTTTACTGTTTCAGAATAAAATAGATGAAAAGTTTTTTCTCTATCCTTAGGATAAAGAAGGGAGTGAAAGTGTCAGGGAAATTGTTAACAGAATTAGTAAGGAAATATAGACTGGGGTCGAAAACCAGTTCTGTTCAATGTTTCATTTGTCTTTGATTTTTGATATGTTAAATGAGACAAATTCAATCTGGTAATGTGATACCTGTGTAAACAGCCCTTAGCCACTCAAGTGAGTAAGCTGAAATCAATGTGTAAATAAGCATTATGGCTATGTCCTTGAAACACACAGTTTGAAAGTGCTGCCAACGCAGTCAGTCACATTTATAGCTATGAAGTACCATCCGGGATTGAGCCCTGACAGAATAGGACAGCACACTTTGATGGAAACAGTAAGCATATTCCATTCCAATGCCATTTACCTTTTAAATGAGTACTCACTACATGCCAGGGATTTAACATGCTTGCTCAATATTCCAAATCACTATAGTGTAAAAGAGGAAGGAAAAGTATGAAGTGTAATTAAAATCTGTCATTCAGCATGGATGATTTAAATATGATTCTTCTGTATTAAAAGACTGCTTGCCAAAATCAAGGTGGAAATAAACTTTAAATGCTATATGAGCTTTAACTGAGCTTTATGAAGAGAATTATCTGACTAGAAAATATAACCAAATTGGTTTTTTAAGTTATGGAAATGCATGGCAATTAGTAAAAATAAAAGTAAAAGTAAAAGTATTAAAAGATACAGCTGCATTGAATGAGGTAAACATCTATGTTAATAATAAATAATTTCAAAACTTTATTTTTTTCCTATTCAACCCTTGATAACTTGAGGAAACCCAGGGTCTCCGGAAGGACTGTTTAAATGAGAGAAGACAACCAGATGTGATTTCTGAAACTCTTCCTTTGAAGATGATGAGTTTGATAGAATATAACAGTTTATAATTTTTAGCATTCCACAAGGATGCAGCATTACATGAATTTAATAAAAAGACACAAATAGGTTTCAAAGTGAAGGAATTAGATGGATCTCAATTTTTCCATGTTGAGGTTGGTTCATTAGATCATAAATGATAAGATGTAATAATATACATTTTGGTGTTAGGACAGATACAACCCTATTATTTTCCTCTTTTGGACTATTCTTCCATTTTCCATACTTGCCATCTTGAAATAAATCATAATGTTTTGCCTAAAAAATGAAATTGAGAGAAAAATATTTTTTTGCATTTTCCATTTTACTATAAACAATATTAGCACACATTCTTTTGCATTTTAAGTCTAAAGTCAAAATGTCAATGATACATAGAAATTATATTTCTGATGAAATTATCTCCTTTCACATCCTAGAAGAACAAATTCTCTTCACTGATATCAGGAACTGTAAACAAACTACATTATACTATTCAGCAGGACTGCTTTTTGTATGCCCTATAGCTTACTTAAGGATGGTTTAATACTGGCATTTTTTGCATATTCAGCACAACAATTTTTCTTTACACCATGCTTTAGTTTAGGAGAGAGAGGAAGATGTTAGAAAATGGTATTTTTTCTCAATTGGTAAAGACAGGTTTTCTTGATATTTAGATCTGCTGTTCTTTATCTGCTTTTCACATTTTGCTGCGCTTTTTTTTTTCTTTTTTTTTTAAATTCAGTCACAGGGGTGGCATTTAGCTTCACTGCTAAACTACCAATTTCAGTATTGTCCTTTACTCCACATATCCTATTTGAATATTGTTTGTGTGGTAGCATATGATGCTCACTTGCTGCCTTCAACAATACCTGATTACAAACACAGTTCTTCTCCAACAGAGAGCTGGAGACTTTTGAGCAAATGATGGTTTAACACTGTCATCAAATTAGCTTGCAAAATTTAAAGCAGCATTGCGTTCGGAGTTTTTCAAGGGAAAAATAATGTTGTTTCTATTGCTTCTGCTTACTATGTTGTTATTCACTGATGCTAAATGACAGGTATGAAAAGTCACCAGTACCAATTAACAGTTTAATTAGAATTGCAAAGATGTCTTATAATCGTGCTCTTATTTCAATCAAATTCAAAAGTGTGCTACAGATCCAAATAAAACGAAAAATAAAGTAAAACCAAACTATTTGAAATACATCCTTTGAAGATGTCATGTTGAAGTTAAAATACACTGATTAATTCTTGACTGGAACATTTTACAGAACAATATGAGCATAGAAATGGAAGATTACCAAACATTGCGCTTTTTCTCGAAAGAAACAGTCTAGTAACACACTGGTATCAAAACAGGCTACTTTGATCAGAACGAAACTAATAGCTTCGAATTTCTGCAGCAAGTGCACTTTGCAAAGCCAGATTAATCTCACTGAATTCAAGCTCGTATTGTACTTGTTCACAAAGAGACACATTCATTAACTCAGATTCAGCTTGCAAACTAGGAACAGAACCAAATATTTGAGACCTGGGACATTATTTTAGTTTTGCAAAAGGAATTAACTTCCATTCTTCAATATACTGTAAAATAGATTGCACCCATGCCAATAAATACAGTGAACTCAGGAAATAAAACCTTCATTTTGTATATCTCAGTTCTGTATACTTCCCTGTTTTCCGTCTGCTCACAGCGAGGGATGGGCTATTTTGGTCTATATTAATAGAGGATTGAGTCTCAGCATCCTCCTAATCTTGAGCATTCTCCATGCCAAAATTAATTTTTTTTCTCCAAGCATTTTGGGTACTGAACAAGTCCAGACTTGAGAATGAGCTTAGAGTTATGCTCAAAAACCATGCAGGCAATCAGAAGTGGGCTGTTTTGGTTCCTCAGGTAAGTGAATTAGTATTCTATACTTTCTAGTGTTTATATATTTTTATTTGTTCTGTTGGGTTATAAACATCCTGCAATGAGCCATGTGGGAAGCACTACACTATCCATGCTTCAAGACTGTGGTATGATTTTAATTATCAGTGTTAACAGATTTGAATGAAGAGGAACAGTTTTTAGACTCTGGTTACAGACAGGAGTTTTTTGTCTATTTAAGAAGGATTAATGAAAGATAATTTTATAGTAGGAACGTGAAAGAGCTTGGAAATTCTAAAACAGGCTTAAAATTTTATAAAAACCCAGGTTCTCTTTCTATATGCACAATTATGGCATGACTGTTCAATTAAAAAAAAAAAGTGCAAGCAGATTATAAAGATCTCTGAATAATTTTTCTGAATTGCTGGTTCCATCTAAAGAAAGGAAAGAGATTGAAAATGGTTTGTGAGAGAAGCAAATCCTGAAGAATGTCTTAACCTCTGCTTGCAAGCTGAAGAGACAAGTTTCCAATGAAATAAGGCTGCCTGATTGCAGAGCAACTTAAGGCCAGATTCTGAAAAGCTCTCAGAGCACACACTGAAGAAACCCCCCTGAAATCATGCTGAAGCCTTTCTGGATGGATGGGACAAGACAGATTCTATGTATTTACACCTGTCAGTCAGCTCAGAACAGAGCCATATCGAAGCCCAATGTGTGATAAACGAATTGCTACATGAAAAAAGGTCCCTACTCTCTGAGAAAATGGGTCTCTTCTTGTTTTTTGCCCTTGTCTTGCTTTTCTAACTTAAGTACAGATTCCTAATGAGGTTGACATATGTTGCAATCACTGCACTTACTCCTAATAACAATCTCTAAATCTTTCTGGTCTTTTTCCAGCAAACAAATTTTAAAGAAACTACTGGGAAACAACTCATGGAGCAGAACTTTTGTGTGGGGAAGGACAGGGCTGGCTTCTCTTTCTGCTGAAAACAGTCTTTCAAAGTCATTTGTCCAAGAATCATCTAGGGCTGGTAAGTCTCTTATTACAAAAACACAGATGTTGGTGCTGGGAATTAATTTACTGGCTTTGTTTGTCACCTCCTGGAATGGAATTAAACCAGTGCCCTGAATACTGCTCTCCGTAAAGGCTAGTCTGTTTCCTATTTTGCTGGTTTGTTCTTCCCACTTCAACATCCACACTGTGTGAGAATGAAAGACATCCTCCCTTCTTCTGTAATGCTGAAATCCACTGGTGCTCTTTTTTTCAGAGAGCGGGAGGAGGCAGAGATCTGGGTCTGTAGAAATCTCTGGCATACCAGTTTACTGGGTGCTACCTTTTGTTCAAACAAAGCCATGTATTGAATACAAAGGCAATTCCAAATGTCTGCAGTCTGTTTATCAGCATTAGTACACATCACAGCAGTTTCAGCAAATAGTTTATTTCGGTACATGACTCATTGCTGCAGGTGAGCAGTGCCTGAGAATGTACTGACAGGATTGCCCCTAGACAAAGAGTTCCAGAGAATGCCCCTACTTTGAAAATATTTCATTCTCATTCTCTTTCTTTGCAAACAGTTCTAAATTGAAGATTATCAGCTGCGTAAAATCCAGACAGGGAATTTCAAGCTGCTGACATTGTGGCATTGAATATACAGAGCTCAGCAGCGAGACGCCAGCAGCAACCTGAAACAACCTTCACTAGACCCCCCATCTAATAACTACAGATTCAAAACGTCATTGGATGTGCAGCCTCCCAAGGTTATTGAATAACAATCCTATTTCTGCTAATCATAGATGCTCCTAGTTCTCTTATAATTAGTCACTGTGGAGGTTTTATAAAGGATATTGAATTGAAAGTTATCACTGTGAATGAAAACACACACATACACACAGAGCAGAGGGAATTATTCTTCTACCACTCATTAACAATAGTCACAGTTACCTCTGGCACTTTGTACACTGAGGGCCTTTTATGCTCTGCATCCTCTGAGTGGTTATTGTTCCGGGAGAGGCTGGGATGGGACCTGAACATCTGCAGCTCCCCTACAGCCTGTTAAGTCCGTTCTGTCTGCATGATCTGCAATGGTCACCTAACTGAAACTCAACAGATATTCCTGGATCTAGTAGGGAGAACAATAAATCTTTCCTCCAGCAGACAACACGACAGTGCTTCCCACTCTGGGTGGCTGAGCCTGTCCTCTCTACAGTGTAAACTCCAAGTGGCTGGAGATCCTCCTTAAACAGCGGTGATTTTTATCATTTATGCTGTTTAAAATAAAAGTTTCACAACTTTGCCCGGTGTTTCAACAATGATGTGGTCCGCAGGCTGGCATGACATCAGATTGGTGCCATGAACATCAGTCTGTTTCAGACTTCCCCCTAAAGGTCAAAGGAATGAGGCGTGAATAGATAAACAGGCTCATCAATAATAATATCTTTTATTTTCCAGACTGATGAGCCGTAAGTTAGATTGTTAGCATGCTGTGATGTGTGGATGCTAGCAGGTTTCAGTACCCATAAAGACATCTGTATCTGCAACATGGGAAACTTAAATTTTAGTGTAAATATTTGAAAGATGAATACTTAAATGACGGATTCCATAGTGCTTCCCCCATAACAAGCACTGAATGCCTGAACCAAACTAGTGAAAACTGGATTTGGGTCCCAACTGGTTTCTTCTTTCACTGCTGAAGAAAAGTAGAACCCAGTTCTGGTGCTCTGCAGAAATCTGACAGAAAAGGTGTTGCCTGGGGGGAGTGCATGTGCGTGTGCATGTGCACGTGCAGTGCTACAATAATAACAGTGGTCTGCACAAAATTGGGGATGTGTGGTTGCTTTGAATGGTCAGATCTATGCAAACACATCAGCATCCATCTGCCACTGCCCTTGACTTCATCAGTGACTGCATAATTTGCATTTTAATACAGAGGTTCTCTGTAGAGTTTGCCTAAGCGGGACGTTTGTGAAAATGAGTTCAATTACTCTCTCTTCTTGCTTCTTCCAAAGTCTCGGAGGGAACCATAAAGATTTCTGGCTGAACATCAGGAAACACACAAGCTCTTTTTTTTCTAGTAGCATAAGGCTCAGTGTTTTCAACATTTTCTGTTTGCAGGGGTCTGTGTTGTGTGAATAACCATGAAGTTATCCAAACACAAAGGATTCATTGCTATGTAATAATATAATTTGTTTTCTAAAACAACCAGAAAGCATCACACATTTTCCCAGGAGATAACTCAAGCTCCCTTTCCTATAGTATTTCATTATTAACAAGATTTCTTCCCTAAACCACAGAAATTAAACTATTTGTATATTCTGCAAATTTCTCAGCTCATGCTTTGCTAAAATAAACAAGTATATTTATAAATCTCAAACAAAAAACCTCTTAAAGTCACTTTTACGACCTATATATTTCTGTCACTTGAGACCCAAATTTCTTTTCTCATTGCCCCTGTCTACATTTTCATTTCAAAGGCTGCTGTTTTGCATTCAGCTCCAACATGCTCAGCTATTGTTTCCCCTATTGCTGTGCCGTCAGGGGTCCTGCAGGTTGACAGTTATTACTGTGGGCCAGGAGAAAATGAAGTCAGCACAGTTACATGTGCTTTTTCTGCGACTGGCATGCATGATATCATCCTAATCAGGTATCATTCAGGAGTCTTCTCACCTCGTTTCCAGGCTTGATTTAAGATACATTTTGAAAGCACAAAATCAGCGTGTGTGACATTCTGTTCTTGATCTATTCCAGGACAGAAATAATTTTAAAAGTTGCATATTGCTGAGGTTACCTGTGATTCATTAAATTAATGTTCTGCTTCTGGCAAATGACCTGTGTCCTATGAAAGGATATAAAATAAGAGGAAGTTAGACTTGAAAATTTCTTTCTTTTTTAAGTGACACTGGAAAGATAAAATTTGTGTATGAAATGTGAGGAAAATTTATTGCTAATATGTATTTTGTTATCCATAAACATTTCTTCTTTGTATTTCATCTCCTTAGACAATGTCTCTAGATATTTTTCATCTTTCTTTAACTCTTTTTTTTCTTCTTAGGTGATTTTTTTTCACTGACATGATATTGCAGTGTTCTGACATGCCAATATATATACTTTTAAAATTTAAATACGGTATTAAATTTAAATAAAAAGGGAAATCTCTTTTAAACCATTAAATATTCCTGAAATGGAGCACTGAGAATTTAGAATGTTGACACATAAACTTCAGATATTGGAATTTTTTTCCCATTTTTTTGACTAAACAGTCAATAATTATTTTTCCAAGAATCCTTTCTTTTAGAAGGCTTAAGAGTGAGTGTTATGGAATCTAATTTTTCAATATCTTTACATAGCAAAATTTTGGCTTCAATTTATGCATGTAAAAAAAATGAAAATTAAAGCTTTTTATAGTAAAAAAAAAGGGATGATTAATAAACTACCCTGTACTATCAGGTTTTATTCTAATGTATTTAACTTAATAAAGAAACTCCAAACTAAATCTTTAATTTGTCATGGAATTTGCCCACCAGAAATACACATGAAGAGCCATAGGCTCACTATGGAAAACAGAGACTAAAAGAAAGAAAACATGTATTTCTAGCATTTCACAGTTATCCTTATCAAATGCACTTCCAACAATGTAACAAAAGCAATCAACTTCTGCTGTGATGTTCCCTGGAAAACACTTCAGAAACCAACACAGTTTGCACATTTTAAAGCAAAGTGCAACTCTGTAGGAGCTTGTCCATTAGACACTCAAGTTCTTGTCACCTTTCTCCTACAAAACCACTCCTTCTCTAATCATTGTAATATGAAACAGTTTGTATTTGAGAATGCAGCACTGCAGAGAGGCAAAGGCTGGATGTACTTTACTCATACTTATCAACAATATTTATTGTACTATTATTGTGCGTTTGTTGAGAATTAATCCCAAACTAGGTGATGTTTGCTGCAGTTCTAAACCTACAGAACTCAATGTGATATGACAGTATTTTCTTGCCTAAAAACTTTGGAGAAGTTTTGCTCTTTCTTCCAAGATATGACTGCTGTATTTGGGTGAAAGAGGGCAGAGAGAGAATGTCTATATGACAGATTTTTTAATTACTTCACCTTTTCAGCCATGTAAATAAGAAATCAGTACTGGTGAAAATTACATTTTCATATACTTACTATAAATTCAGTGCCTTCTATCCCTTCTCCTCTTTTCCCCTCAACACAAATCAAACCTTTACAAAATTTAGACCCTGTTTTATATATTTCATCTGGCAGATAGTTATAAATAGTGAAAGGTAAAGAATATGCGGTAAAAAGTAGGGGTGCACTTCAATATACTGCAATATATTCTGGGAATAAAAAAAAAGAGAAACTCTAATAATGGTATAAATTGAATTTTTAAGACATCTCCTTAAAAATTTTTTTGGCTTAAATAGTAGAAATGTTTCTATGAGAGTACAGTTTCATGGCCCCAAGACCCAGAATAATCCTGACAAATATTCAGTGTTTAACTATACTGTTTAACTTAAGAATCAAATGATTAGATTCTTGTAAGCAATCATCAAAAATGACACCTCTAGACTTTGAAATGACCTTTGGAATCACTTTGTGAATCCACTGTACCTCCACTGCTGGCTGATGAAGGTGTGTTAAATGAGGTGCATTATTCGCAGTCCTTTCTGGCAGATTAGTAGGCTACTTTGCTTAACCTCACAAACTCCCTGCATTGAATATGGGCCTAAAAATTCCTTTTAAGCACTTATTTTCATACTACATTTCCAGATTTCTTTGTTCACTAAAGAATTCAAAGTTGAGATTTGCTGCTTTCTGATCTATGCTTTGCATCAAATTATTTAAGCCAGCCCCCAGTTCCTTTCTTGGCTTCAAGTATGAAATGTAGAATATGTTTACTCACAGACACTGTCTGTCATACCGAGTTCATAAAACATTTCAAATGCCATTCTGTGGATGTACGTAGTCATTTAGCTATTTATCCTCTCTTACCCTTATTAAAGTAAGAATTAATAGGGGTGTGCTAAGTTGAGGACTTTCACAATGCCTGTTGTTAAGGCTAGTGTAACTTTTTTATGACCCTTAGCAGAAGCAACTGCTTTTAATTCTTTAAACCTCTGAACTGTTGTTTAACTACTCCTTTTCTGACCTAGTAAATTGAAAAGCATTTGGGACTTACACCTTACTCAGCACAGATATTAATTGGTCAAAGCATTGTTACAAGGGGTTTGTAGAAATTGTTTTAGGGAGATTTTTCAAAGATTAGAATTAGATAATACTACAGTGAAATCTACAATTGGAGGCAGTAAACAACAGATTTAAAATGCAGCTATGTAAGACTGAACCATATTCTCTGTTTTTGTCTTACAGCAAATATGGAAATAAATACATTAATTCAGATTATGCAGGTGAGCTGATTAAAATGAGCGTATTCTCCTTCAGCCTCACAACACAGTCACTAGCACCATAAAGAGAATTAAGGAGTGCCAACCCTTTCTGTCATTATGTAAATCACTCTGAGGGAATTAATTTCCTTGAACTTCAGACAAACTGCCTAGCTCTTAAAAGGCTAAAGTAGTCATTCAAGCACCTTTAATAGGGGATACAAATGACCATGTTCAAAGGCAATTACCCATTTTCAAAGCCAGGTATGCAGTGCTGTAGTTTTACAATCAGTGTGAACCAGATTAAGCTGTCAGGGTACTGTTTCTCGTGTCAGCACAAGCATTTACCTTCTGGTTAAAACTAAACAGTTGATTTTTTGCTATGTTAGTTTTAAGCAAGATCAATTCTCTGACCTGGTTCACTGTGCAGCCATACAAAGCTTTCCCAGGAGGGAGAGGATGGCAGAGAGGTGAAAGGTGGGAGATGGAAACACTTCTCTTGGCATCAGTGCCAGATGCTGCTGCGAATTGATTGTGAAGCTACAGTATTAGATGCAAAAGGTTGCTGCCTCTATTGATTACAGATGGGACCTGACTAGCCGACCTGGGCTACAGGGCAGTAGAAAACACCCTAAAGATACTTGTGTAGAGTAGCTCAAAAGACTAAAACATTAAATTTTTCATGTAAAAATATATTTCTTAATGAAATGGAAAAGGATTTTCTTTTTTCTTTTTATCTTAGAACACTTCCAAACGTGCTGTGTGCTTAAAACTAAAGAGGGTAGTTTTTAACAGAGCAAAACAAATTCATTTTCAGAATACTAAATGGACACATACTGTACTTATATTTTAATTTTAACTATGCTCAGGGGAACTAAATACACAGTCTAAGTCAAATAGAAATATGGGCGAATTAGGCCCACAGTATATCTTGACTACAGTTCCTATCAAAGGCTGAAGTCCTTTGGGGTTCATATGGATTGATAAAAAAAATTAAGAAGGAAAAAAGTAATAAACTCTAATGGAAACCGTGTTTCTGTTCTGTTGCCAAAAGGAATTATAATATTCTTAGTACTACATATCTCTCAGAATGAAAAGTGGGCACAGAAAGAAAGGGGGAAGACGCAGCATGAGGGAAGGGAGGAAAACAAGCTTGAATTTGTTTTTCTATCTTAAAGTGTTAATGATTTGAAGAGGGTCATTTGATATGACAAATAGGTCTTTCATCTTTTTGCCCACCAAAAAGTGAAAAAACTGACTAGTGGCACAATATTTTTAGAAGAGAGTAATGGAGTAAAAGCTTGCACTTAGCTTGGAAATGGCATTTAGATGCATTTTCCAGAGATAGAGGATGGTGTTTGTGAGACTGACCTGTTTCTCTGCCCTCCAAAGACTTAGCAGTAAATTTCCTCTGCCCACAACAAATAGTCTACTCTTACATGCAGTAGGTCTGATCCAGATCCACGGACAGAATTTCTCCACCATCTAAGGGATTGATGACTAAGTTCTGCAGGAGCCTTTGGCTTCAGCAGTCTTTTGTCTTGCAGAATTTTATTATTATTTGTAATTTTGCTACAATTTAATGACGAAGTCTGCAATGAGAAACTCTTGTCCCATGCATGGAGTTAGGGCTTCCATGGAACTTTGTCTTCAGTGTAGCAGATCTCTAGTGAAATTCAAAGTTTGTTACTCATGTAAAACTCAAAGCTTTCTGAGCTCATCTCTTAAATTAGATTTTTCTGGAAGGTATAGATAAAGGCAAGCAGTTCATTGGGCTAGCAGAAAGGTACTGAAAGATGTAGCAGTAGACACAGCACTGTTCTTCTTCAGCTTAAAATATAATTTTCAGATTATCCTACTGGCAGTCAGATATGAGGTTGGTTGAACTAGCTTGGATAAGATCTGAATTAATTTGTCTTTTTAATCCACTTACCCTCTGCTGTAGTTGATTCTTTTCTGGTTGTAGGTATGAGCATCCCTCATGACCTGTGGTTCTGCCCCTCTACTCTGCTCTGGTGAGACCCCACCTGCAGTGCTGCATCCGGCTCTGGGGTCCCCAGCACTGGAAGTACATGGACCTGTCTGAGCGAGTCCAGAGGAGGCCACCAAGATGATCTGGGGGGTGGAGCACCTCTCCTATGAGGAAACGCTGAGAGAACTGGCATTGTTCAACCTGGAAAAGAGAAGGCTTTGGGCTGATCTCATGGTGTCCTTCCAGTGCCTGAAGGGAGCTTGAAGGAAAGATGGGGCAAGACTACCTACAAGAGAATGTAGTGACAGGACAAGGGGGAATGAGTTTAACTTGAAGGACAATGTGACTGAAAAGATCACTTCTGCTGCTTTTCACATCCCTCACCCCCTGTCCTGAACAATTTTCATTAGATAGGAGAGACACTACAACAGTTTTTGACTGCAATTTGACAAAATGCTCTCTACATAAATCCCAAAATATAAAGGATAACAAGTAGCAATGAAAATTCATATTGCTGATCTGTGATTTTTGTGAATAGACAAATGAGAAATGGTGGAGAAATGCTGAAATGCTCTCTTCTTAAAAAGTAGCTGGAACAACAATTAGAAAAAGGGGACTGTGCACATCTGAAGTGTGATGCTGTGATTAATTATCTTACTCAGAAGAGGAAGAAAACAACTATTATCATGGTAAGATAAGTTATTATTCAGTGGGAAATTATATCAACAGAAGCTTCAGGTAAAAAAAGAAAGCTTTTGTGTGGTCTTTGGCATGAAAACAAAACAAAATCTGGATCAACTTACAGTTGATGTAAACAATAGAACCTGAGGTTTTTATTACATCATTTATGGAATTTTAATTAGTACAGAGACTCATGAAGCTGTCAGGCTACAGAGACTGAAGCAGAAAATTAGGAGTATGGAAATGCAATGTGTAAAATTCCGTTTTATGTCATCAATTTTGAATGCTATAACTTTCCTTTTTATGTCAAAATAATACTATAAAATTAATTTTTTGTTGCCTCTACTGATAATCTTTCTTCTCACAGTGGTGCTTTGGTTTCCTAAATGTTAATTTAGAGTGCAATGTGTCCAACACATTAAAAAATACATATTTAAAAAGATGTTGAATTATCTAATATTATTAGATTTTTTAAAAATTATTATTGTAAACCAATATTATGCCATTTGTTTTACCTTAAAGAAACCTTTTGCACTTTTAAGGATTTTCGGTGTCTGGAAGACACTAAGATAGCATCTGGGACTTTAAAAACAAGTGAGAAAATAACTCAAAAAGTCAGATCCACGTCTCATTTATGTTAATGTGAATTGAGCCTACAATGAAACGGTTAGGAAGGGAAAAAAATAAAACCCCAAGGAATAAAATCAAATACCAACATAAGTTCAAGTGACTAATGAGATCAAACACTGATTTCTTTTTTTCTTATTTTCTTTCTAAACTGAGGAAGCTCAGTCTGTGTAGTATCTCAGCCCCTCAAATAGAAACAGAGCCTGACATTAAAATGTATTTGTCCTGAAGAGCAGTGCTATCTCCTTTTCAAAGGCAGGAAACTACATGGTATTGTGTCTTCTCAAGTTCAAAAGTAAATTTGTGGTTGAGGATGAGACTGAATAGAAACCAAAGTCTTCTGATCTAATCCTTAGTAAAGTGTAAGCTTGACAGAAAAGGTGGCCTGTTCCCTTGTCAATCAAGGCTGGGTTGTCTTCTGGCAGCAGGGTATCTATCCTTACTTAGGTATCTTGGTAAATGAACATTTACCCTTGAGAAGCTACTGAATTACACCAGTCTGACTGGGAGTAAGCCAGAAATACAGTTTATCTCTTGTCTAGTCATTACAGTTACTCTGCTCCTTTTCATGTCAGAAAAACCTAATATACCTTATTTGCTCTTTAGATAATTCTTCAATGCTAGCCCAGTGGTGGTGGGAAACAATAGACAAATTAATTTTCTTTTCTGTCTTGTAAATCTATGAACCTAGGAAAAAAATTTCCAGTTTTATAATGACATAGGCAGTCTCTAAAGTAAAAGAAGATGGGGATGTAGTTTGAATCAAAATTAGTTAACTATCTTGAATTAGTTAGCTAGCATGACCAAGTTAACCAGTCTGAATATTTGTCCGGTGTAAGAAAATTAAGGACAATATTAAGTGCTAAAAAGTGAAAATAAATAAATAAATAAATAAATGAATGAAATTCAAAGGTAGAAACATAAAATATACAATGAAGAGAAAATAAATAAAAAGTTTGAATCATGTGACATAGCACCCTGAAATTCGAGCCTTGTGTGACAAATGGATGGAACAAATGTAAGGTAAAGAAAGTGTTTAGTGAGATTTTGGATGTATGTGAATCTTGGTCTCACAGCTAAAAGAAAAGGACAGAGTAAAACAGAAGGACAACAAAGGGTGAATGTAGAAATTACGGGTCAAAATTTCTGCTTTTGGTTGGTGTCTTCACATGGTATTAGATTGCAACAGAATGGAACAGCGCCCATCACTATCATATGCAAGCAGTTTATCAGCATAAATGAGGAAAATATTCAAAGGCACACGGCTTGAATGTAGATGTACACAAAGCCAAAAGCCCACAAGAACAGAATTATGGTCGGGGGAAAAAAAAAATTGGTATTTTCAGTATCTGTTTCGTTTATTGCCAATTACAAGGATAATATATGGAGTAGACGGCTTCTTTTTGAACTCAGGTGACATGTAGCTTTTTGCAAAGAGCATGTTTTGAAATATGGAAGTGATCAAAATATTGGTGAATGTGGCATTCAGTGAACAGGAGTTAAAATATACAACTTTAATAATTACAAAAAAACATAGAAGAAAGGACCTGGAGCAAATAAGCAAAAACCTGAAACTGCAAATTAGAAAAACTGTGGAACTCACCAGAGTTTTCTCAGTGATTCCAGATGTCATCCCCAATTAACTCAGACAAATCTCCTCTTCTATAAAAGACAAATTTAAAAAGGAAGAGATTTTTAGACATCTGAGCTAAATGAAAGTAATGGAAAGTGCCATGGTAGAATAGGAATGGACTGAACAAGACTGAACACAGATTAAACACAGATATGATAACTCATATACAGAACAAATAACAACAAGGAGTACTTCTCAGTTCTTCTGAAGACAGATCATGAAGGTACAGACAGCTGAAAAATATGAGAGTGCTATTTTATGCACGTAGATGGCATTCACATTTCACAGGATGGAGATGCTGAAACAGGCAAAGGAAGCAGACTGGGAATTCAGATAGACATCTTGAAATGAACCATGTCAGAAACAATAAAAATATTTCAGGTCTGGTTTGCTTTTCTTCTCCAACATGATGATAAAATCAAAAGCTTACATTTTCAATGATTGGGGAGAGCAACAAGGACTGTCAAAATGGTAATGTCTCTTTAAACATCTCTACTGCATCTTCCCCTTTTGAATATGCTCTGGTTATGTTTTACAGGTGGTATGTATATTATGTAAATGAATGTTTGAATCTGCATGTTCAAAGAACATGAATGCCTTAGAAGACAAAACACCTTTCCCATTTGTATAATTGCTTTATCTCTGCCACAGATACTTAGCATCTGGTAACACACGCGAAGTTGTCTGGGAGCTTTGACTCAGCTCATTAGCAGGCTTACTGCAGCCAAGAAGTCAATGGACCACAAAGCAAACTGTCTTTTTCAGGGGCAAAAGGGAAACAGGCATGTGAAAATGGACTAATGCATACACCACTAGAAAAGTTCAGTGTCACCACCCTATAATACCTGCACTGCTTATCAATGTAGTAATGACGTGTCAGTGTGTTAATGAGGACCAAATACAGACAATAGGACTCATGTGCTTCATCAGGGTCCCTGTATAAACTCAGCCCTGTCATTGAACTAGGACAACAGAAATAACTATCCAGATTTTAGCCTATCCCTGCACTGGACCCCAGTACACATTTATTGTGTCGGTTCTACCTAGTAGGAAGTTGTTACATATACTGGCTGACAGGCAATAGGCCTTTTCTAGTTTACAGAAAGAAAATAAAGACTTGATCTTAAAGTTAGTTTGGTAACACATACTTTTATTTCATGCAGAAAGAACTTGTAGCCCGGCAGCTAAGCTGTTCCTGGGCCTTACGTTGCAGCCAGAGCTGAAGGCACATTTTCAGAGAATACCATGTGAGTGACATTAAAAGCTTCTGGAAAGGGTGTAGTACAGAAGATCACGGTATTACTTCTTGTCAGCATTTGCTGGAGACCTACATCATATTGAGTATCCTAATCAGACTGAGGCAAATTTCATTCCAGTATGTTCCATATATTCTTGGTCTTTTACAATATTGTTAGTGCTATACATATTTCTTGCTCAAGTGCTCATGATCTGTTGCAAATCCTCTCTTTCGTCTGGAAACTTTTTTTTTTGGTCATGAGTTTTCATAATTTAAAATCACTGGACAGTTATTTTCATACTGGAAATAAAAACTTTAATTATTGATACCATGGGAGCAAGGATATTTAAGTATAATTTTCAACATTTAACTATTTATTTTTACAGCATTAAGCTACAAGTATAATCTAATATTTTACAAATGCCATCTTTTTATTTTAAGTGCTGTTTAAAGACTGCCTTGACTTTTTAAACTACTGCTTACCACCCCTGTTGCATTCAAGCTAAGAGAAAAAACATTGGGTAGGTTTCCTTCATCCAGAACCACAGTCAATTAGAACGTTTTCCTGGCAAAGCTGCCAGTGATGCACAGGGTAGAACTGAATCCAGCTTGCTTTTGGGCAGGTAATGTGCATGCCTGCATGCTGGCAGCAGAACACCTTTCAAGTTGAAGGTGAACTAAAGAGCTCAAAAATGGATGCAGAAGATATGAAATAAGAAGAAACTGCTCTGGTATACTTTTATAAGCATGTGTTTCAGCATTATGTGAGGCTAAATTATCCCTCCCCAGTATTTTATATTTAGAGCTCTCCTTCTTACAAGAATGACATGAAACTCAGGTGCTTATCTTAAACTTCTTTGTGCTAGAATCTGACAAGATTAATTTCTGTGCAGTACAGTTCACACAGCTGTATTTAATACTCACTGTCAAAAAGAGAGCCCAGACGTGGATATGGATTCAAAAGTAAACATGCTCCTGGGTCTAATAGAAACAGTGTGGGCCATACAGCAAATACATGGCTTGGGAAACAGGCAGGGCTGCTGAACACTTTCAAGATAGGTAGCTGTTTCTGTATTTTTTTCCTGACAGATACAACTCTGTTTAGTGCATCACTTCCAGAGTATTACTATTTGAGATATGGATATACTGTAGGTATGGAAATTATTTTTTTAATCTCAGTATAGTTTGTAGTGGAAGTCTGATGCTGGAAATTTCTGTATTAGTGTTTTATGGCATCTGAAGATTTTCATAGCTATTTATAGCTATCTGCAGTTACAATGATTTGAAACTACATAAGTTACTGCATTAAACAGCTTAAACAATTGTTTCAGCAGTTGAATCTCAATGACATTTCAAATCAGCAATTTTGTATGCCTAATTGAAAACTTTTTTTCCTGAACTTTCTTATTGACAGTAGATATATTTATCCTTGCAGTTTCCTCTGAGAGAAGCAAATGCTACACTTTCCCATTTTACAGATAAGGAAATGCAGCATAAAGATCAAATCACTTGTCCAAGATCAGACAGGCAGTCTTTGACAAAATTATGAACTCGAAATCCTAGGATACCAGTGTAGTTATTGGACCACTCTTCAGCTTTTAGAGAACTACCCTTTCTGTCAAATATCATCTTTAAACTTGTTGACTTTTGAAATTACTTGTCCCTTGAAAATGGCACTGTTGTGTGAAATGCTTTAAGATATTGGGAAAATTGGATGTTATTCAATTTTCATCAAAGCTAAATGAAAGCCCTGAAATATGAAAATGACAGCATTTCCCTCTAGTGGCTTTCTCAATATTTCATAGTGTCAGGAAGACAATTTTTTTTCTTTGGCTTTTCTCTTTTGACTTACTTCTTCCATACAGTGTTTTTTCTCTCACTGAGTAATTCAGTTTTTAAATTTCTTTCAAATAAATCTTATTTCTTAAACACTTTGCACCAAAAAAAATATGAAGAGAAAGAAGGAAGAAAATTTTTATGAATTTTTTTAAACTCAAACACTTTTGAGTAAATTCATTCCTATCCCAAATACTATTTAACAAAACAAAATACCCTACTGCTCCCTCCCCCCAACATGGCAAGGAGTAGGGTTCTAAGAAAAGATCTTTCCATTCCTCTTCTGATTTCCTTCTTTCTCAGTTCGTTGCTAATCACTATACAAAGGCATTTGATCATCCTTAATGCATCCTAGCATTCAGGAAAAAAAAAACCTGCAAACAATCAACAGAATCAGACTTTTTCAAGAACCTAAAGCAATAAAACAAAGAAATGAAGAATATATAGCCATATGTGTTGGTAAATCAAGTCTTCAGCTTTTGCTTTATGAAATAAGAAATGTATCAATGAAAATATAAAGTTTGTTTGCTTTTTTCCTAAAATGTATAGGATAAACTAAAGGGCTATTTTTTACTTTTCAGGATGCTTTGACATAAAATTCTAAAAAATTCTACAAAAGGTTGATACTGTCAGTTGTTGCTGGAGTTTTGGTTGGATTAATATGTGTGAGCTTTTTTTTAGTGTTATTTAAAAATTCCAAGATAATTCAAAATGGATTGCTTCTCTAGCAATATGAAATTGGTAAGCATCAACAGTTAAAGAAGATAACATTAACATTCTTCCCAGGAACTTCATCCACCTTTACTCCTGTTAAATCCACAGATTTCTGACTCATCATAGTATTATCCTCTAAATCCATTACACTGCTTTCTGATGCAGATCAACCACCTACCAATGCTTTTTCCCTCTTATTTTTCAGTACAGAGAGGAGAGCTGGGCTTAACAATAACTTGATGCCTCAATGGGCTCTGCATACCAGTGTATTGTAATGTATTTCTTCATTCTATTTACTCTGTATAGAGTGTGCTGTTTGAGATAAAGAGCTTTAGTATGGCACTGAGCTTGCTTAGTTTTAGGGATCAGATAGGAATATCAGTAGCTTCAGAAGCATAAGATAAACAGTCAAATGCTTTTCTAGAAAGCCTGTGAGCAATTATGGCTACTGTGTACAGTTTTCAATACCTTTTTCCACAGAGACCACACATATATTTGGCACATTGCAGGGCATGTAGGGGGAAGGGAGTTCAGGCTCTTTAGAATATATGTAACTTCCTACTTTGGCTTTTTAAACTTATGAAGTGAAGGAAGAAATGAATCAATAACAAAAACAAAGATAGGAAATGATTCCACAGGTATAGTCCATGGGAATCATCTGGTAATGACCATCCATACTCAAATACAGATGAGTGGTGGGATGAGAAACTCTTGGTATTTTAATGTTATTTCTTTACAGTACTATTCTCAGAAATATCAATGCATCTGCCACTAATTTCATGTAACTTTCAAAGTGACCCTGGGAAAAGTCAGATACAGGGATCAAGTGAATTACTGATATTGGTATAGCACAGAGAACTATTCCAACAATCAGCTGTTCAACAAGTACAAGTAATTCGTCATAGCTCCTTGTACATTGCAATACAAACTATTAACCAAAGTTTCTTCAAACCAGGCCTCACTTAAAGAAGCACCTGGCAAATGACTGAAGTGATCCGTACTCATAACCAACCAAAGTTTCATGGACTGTTTATTGAAAGCAGTGTTTTAAAGATAACAAAGCAACTTCCTGTTGTTCATCATCTAAATAAAACTTTGTTTAAAATATTATGGATAATGCCAACTATATTATTTTAATGAGTGACTCCCTGGAGTTATTTGAACATTTCTTTACAAAAAAAAGCTCTAATTTTGATTAAGGCACAGCTATTATCCTAGATGGCCCAAAACATTTAAGGTTATATAACAGAAAAACAATATTTGGAATCATCATTACTTCTGACATCTGATTACATTCCAATATATTTCTTACTTTGTAACCTTGAATGATTTATAATTTTGTTCTCCTGTCTAAAAGGAGAATACTTTTTTTTTTTGTTGAGATTCTGTTCTTTCAATTAGCCTTTGGTGGTAGTTTCAAATTTAAAAGGTGTTTGCTCATTTTCAGAGAATTTGCTCCTACTGCTTAAAGAACAATGAAGAAAGACAGGATCAAATGAAGGTGCCTGAAGCTATCTCAGACTCCTGTTGGCTTGTTTGACAAGATCTTACTGGCGTAGATGGAAAATAGGCTATTTCAGAGATGGGTATTAGTACAAGAATCAGAGAAGAAATACGTTTCATACTGAGCCTGATCAAAGATCAAGAGTAAAGGTATGAAACAAGAATAGTCTTTAAAACAAAATTGTGACAGTCTGGTTCTTATGAAACACACAGAAAAAAAGAGAGATATCCCACAATGGGCCTGTTCTAAGATAAAGAATGCAAATATAAAGCACGAATTGCCTTAAAAAAATTATTTGCACCAAGACAGTCTGGTCCTTATAAAACTATTAAAAGACTACAGAAATTGATTTGATTTTTTAAAAAATCCAAATGAAAGTAAAACTTCTATGTTAATGAAATAAGTCTGGAAAGTCTTCAAGCTGCTGAAGGAACTGATCAAATAAATTAGAATAAAATTTCATGGTTCCTGCTACATGTCATTGAGAGGCTGGTGGTGCAATGCATACTTAGCACTAAGAAGCTATGCAGAATGAAAATCACTGACTGCATATCAATGGTCTACTCTTACTAGAACTCCTTTGGGGGCAATGAACGATTACTTAAATAAAAAGTTGAAAGGATTGTAATGAATTAAGTCATGCTGTCAATAGTTAAAAAAGTGAACAGCATTTTGAAGATTCCTAGGGGTAGGATGACACCAACTCTTTGCTGTCATTCTACTAAACCCTGTCAGAGAACAAGGGTGAGGCTAAGCATCAAAGCAATTTCTGACCTGAAGAGCTGTCTTTTTAATGATTCAATTTCTTAGCAATTAAAATATATTTTCTGACATCTTATTTTCTGGGTCATGTGGTTGAAATTTGTGAGTAATTTTAGGCAAGCTTTTGATAGACAAATTATATTGCCTCTGTAGTCAACTGATATATATTGGATCCTTTGACTAGTCCTAAGCACAGGTATCAGCATCCGTACATACATGAGGAATAAATTCCTTGTTACACCCAGCCTTCCCAAGGTAACTGTTATGTACTGGAGTCTTCTCAATAGCCCGTGCTTTATTCTGTTTTATATAACTTATAATTATTTAGTTACCATCAGTTGAATCTACCATTTTTATACTCAGATTTAGAGGACTAATTTCTAAGAGATCCAAATAATCCCAGATCTTTGTAAGACATAGGTTTAAATATCCTCTTCTTGCTCATTTTGACTATCTTCATGGCATGAAATACACCTCTTTCCTCCTCCCTATTTTATCCAGTTCTTTTGGGTCAAGGCTTTCTGATACAGTAGTATCAGAAAACATCATGATGGGAAAGGGGGAAAGGTACAGAGATAAAATAAAGTTTTCATAAGGAGCTTCCTTGATGCATTTATGCAAGCAAGTAAATGAAGTGTTTACAAACTGGGGACTCAAGAGCACATTTGGAAGCGAGAAAACTCTTTGTAAAGTAATTTGTTGCACTCTACTTTCTGATTCCAAAACGTCAAGTTTCTTAAGATCTATATCTCGGCCTTCATTTCCTTCTGTACTGGTGAGGTAAAAATATTTCTTTTATCAGCTCTTAGAGAGAAAGAAAAAAGGAGATCTTGAAAATTTCAATAGGTTCACAGGGAAAAAGAGAACCTGAAGGTCTTTTTATACTAATGAAACTCGGGAGTTCAGGTCAGTACAGAAAGCAGTTTGGAAGGGGAGTTGAAATAGTTTTGAAGAAGGTCATATCCTTCTATGTTTTAAAGAAGTTATTGTTGCTTTACTTGGTCTAAAACGTAATAATCACATACTTCTTAGTCTTTTAGTTGTTTGGTGAGAGACCAAAGAAAGTTCTTTTCAAAGTACAAGGTTTTTCATAAGAGTTCAAAGATTAAATTATTTTTTAACCATTCCCTTTTGTTTTCCTGTCATTTGCTTAGTAAATATTGAAGCAGCCCTTATGATCTGTCATCTATACCTCTAACTTCTTTACTAAAGTGACCAGGTTTTTCTTTTACTCAGTTCTTTTAGTATGGAGCAGTTTAGGCCTCTGCAAGAACTTCTAAAGTATTTGGGTAGAACAATTATCTTCATGAATTTCTTAAAGTCTTTTCCACCAGGTGCTGTGGTTGAGGGAAGCTGGGTTTTGGTGAGAATTGTCAGGTATTTTCTATAGTTGATAGAAAGGCCCTTTCTGTAGTAAATTTGCAACATGTGTAAGTACCTAATATGTGAACAATCTTCCTGTTTCTTCCATTCTTTCTATTTCTTTTAATTAAAATTAATGTTTTGAGTATTTCTCAGAGATAATGACAACTAGAGAAGCATTAAGTATCCTTAGGAAATACTGTGAGAGGGAAGAGGTTATGAGATCTACTTTTGTCTTTTAGTAGCAGTGGTGAGTAAGGATATGTTTTTCTTTCTGGAAAAAACACACAGAGATGTAGGGATAGCTAAGCAATGCTGAGGACAAACTTGAATTACCTTTCTTTTATCGATGGACGGAAAATGGTACATAAAAATGGTAATTTCAAATCAGTGAAACCTGCATTTCCATTTCCTAGTACTGATACTTGATTTCAGTTTCAATGTTTATCAATACAGTGGACAATGTTAAACATTTAAGGACCCTCTGTTGCCCATAATTTATTTAATTTCAATTATTATTCTTCTAGCGGTCTTCAGAATCTTAAATTTACAGTAATTACCATCTTATCAATTGAGAACCAACAATGCAACATTTCAAATTTTCAGATTTAAATGGAGATGTATTAGATAAGTAATTTTAAATTGTTGCTTAATAGTAAAGGATTCAGAGCTAATATTGAATTATGTCATCATAGTGAACACCTCCATCTGTTATTGTAACAAAATGTGTGAGTGTTTTTTCAATATCAGGGAAAAGAATTTGTATCTAAATATATCAGAGTTCAAGGAAGTACAGATCTCTGTACACATTGTACATGTAGTTCAGGGAAACTGAGTATGGAAAACTGCATTAACTTCTGGAAGTTTTTTTACAAGAAATGTTCAATATTAATTAAGGTACTAGAAAACTGCAGTGCTGAAGGCAATGAAAGTATAGCCATATAACCTTTCCATTTAGTTATTGTTCATCATGGTATTTCTGTAAGGGAGGTCTGAAGATTTACTATCTGCAGAAGAGGTGTGTCAGTTCAGCAGCAATGCTGTAGAAAGAAAGTGACCAAAGGTTTACACTTTGCCTACAATCAGAGAATCCACATTAGAGACCTTGAAAGACCAAAAAAATAATAAATTCTGCATTGCCAGTAATGTGGGCCAAACAAGAATGACAGTAGACAAGTGCCTGTGTCTGTCTGAAATGCAGTGATAGGTTTTTAACTACCTTAGAAAAATAATCTAAACAGAAACAAAGAGATGTAAGTGTTCCCACAACAGGAGGAAGGTTACAATTTCCCTTGTTGTTTGCGTATGAATAACCCTGACTCATGCTCCATATGCTCCTTTTCTGTCTTCATTTCAACACCGAATATTCACTTGCTCTCCCCATCTGTAAGTTGTTATTGTTTTGAAATACATTTTTTCACTGTTTCTGTTTTAGAATTTGATTACAACCACTGACTGAACTCATTCAACTTTTATTTTTCAAGAAAGTGATGCAGTTCTAAAACATACTCAAAACCTGCAATCAATTTGTACTTGCTTTTCCTAGTATCTAAGGAAGAAGCATTCAGGAAAACAAAAGCACTTAGTGCTTTTTAGTAGGACCTGAATAATTTATCAAGTCTTTTGTAATACCTAAGAAACATAGAAGAGAAGCAATAACAAATAAAAAACCCAGCATCTAAGAGATGGGCATGGGGCAGGTGGATGGAAATGGGAAAAAGAATTGAGACAAAAGCCAGAGATTTTGTATTTAAGAATAAATTTGTGCATGTCCAAACACATGGCCACAAGTGCACAAAAGATTTGAGAGGAAGAGAACAAAAATAATTTCTTAATTTTGGCTATATCCAATGGAGGAGGGAAACAAATGTCAGGATTAAACAAACAAACAAAGAAACAAACAAAAACCCCCCAGAACCTACATTCAATTTGCCCCCTAAAGAATTAAAAAACCACAAACCAAACCAAGGAAATAGAAGCTTGAGGAACAATTTGCTTTGTCCGTATGAACTATATTTATCCTCTGCAAAAGAAAGTTTCATTTTTTCTTTCTCTTTGCTAGAAGCAAATGTCAGAGAGGTGTATGTTGTTTCAGCACAATGCAGCTGAGGAGTCGGTAAGGGGCTTTTTTGTCCTGCAATTGATTTAAAAAAAAAAAAAAATTAAGAAGTAACAAATAAGGAGATCTCAGTTTTTGTTAGTATTTCCGACTGTTCAGCAAACAAACAAACAAAGCCAAGAGCTTACTATTTGTTCTTCGGCCTTGTATTGCTGGGATTTTCTGGTTCAGCATTCCAGGTGAAATACCAGTGGCTAAAAGCAGCATGCACATAGCTTTGTGTGCAGCAAGCAGACCACAGGCATTGCACCCAAATGCGAGAGCCAAGCCTATTCCACTACTAGCTCATTGACTTTAAATCATTTTAAAAGCCTCTACATTTTGAAATTATTCATTTAAACCGTGATAGATGGCATCAGTTTATATTCAGAGAAGCAATAAAGAGGAAACCTACATTCACCTCTCAACAACGCAGCCTCTCCCAATATTGGGCCTCAATGATAATAGGAATGCTATCCCTTATGACTTTTCTGATACTTAAAGACCATTAGAGCTTGACAGCATGCTATGCACTGGTAAACATTGCCTGACTGATGAGTCCACTTTTTCAAAGGGTGACTGTAGTAATATGAAATCAGGTAATAAAGAGTTCAGGCACTACAGGTTTGCACTTAACTTCACTTTATTATATTCTAGGACTGATTCAATAGTGTTGAAAAGATACAGTATAATTCAAATGCTTCCCTTTCAGCTACAAACAGTCTCTTTTTGCAGAGATAGAAAAATGAGAGTTTGGACAAGGCTTTTGGAGGTCAGGCAGTCTGACCTCCTGCTCAAAGTAGTGCTGACTTCAAATATAGACACAGCATATTCAGATTCTTTTCCAGTCAAATTTTTAAAGGCTCCAAGGGGGAAGATTTCATGATTTCTCTGAACTATCCTTCCTAGTGCTTAACCACTCCAGTTGTGAAGATTTTTATTCTTTTGTTCAAAGGAAGGTTATCTGACTCAAGGCTAATCAGATTAAACAGAGGTACTCTGTGTGGGTCAGAGGAACAAAGATACCGTGAGAACAACCCCTGAATCTTAAAGTCCACCAGTGCTGGCTTAAAGTGTCTGGGAAGGAGATATCTTCTATCTCCAGATGTCCACCAAATTTAGCGACATGTAATTTTCCATTATTGTAACTGGTTTTGTTGTACCCTTTTACTATGCACCTCTTGTCCTGTCACTTCCCAGGAAAAGGTTTCCCCTTCCTTTCCATCTTCTCTGCAACCTTTCTGTAGGGTTTCCTTCTTCTCCTGCTTATATAAACCCAGTAACTCTAGCTCCTAAATATTTTAATGACCCTCCACTTTATTGTTTCTAGAATTCACACAGAATTCAGTAGAAGACTAGGAAGAATTACCGGTGTGGAAGGCAAGCAGCAAGCCTATTAGGACTGCAGCTTTTACTGTCGGGTGACTGTACCTCTGTCCCTTAGCAGGAGATATTTCTTGACTATTATTATCTGTGACTTCTTCTGTGGCAGTGGAATTGATTTGACAGATAAGTGTGGCTCTTCCAGAAGCCGGTCCTGCCAGAGATTGCTTTTTCACTGCTGTTGACAAAGGCCTGTATTGTTTCCACATCTGCAGACATAGAAAGAGTCATTTAGTGGTCAGAATGTACCATCTTTCAGCTTCCACCGTTGAGGAAATCCACCCATGTTGACTGCAGCTTCTGTGAGTCCCTACTCTTGAGGGAGGTAGCGCTTGGATCCCTACTGTTCTTCCCCCACTTTGGAGTCTTTGCAAAAACCCACTTTATCTGACATTTATTCCTCCTTTGCTATGCAGCATGCTCACTCCATCTCTCACCTGGTAACTTAGTGATTTAAGCAGATCACACACCTGTCACTGATGAGGCTGTCATGGCCACCAGCTAAAACTTCAGGGAAGAGCTATGAAAGCAAATTGCTGCTGAATAGTCACTTCTCAGCTAAGCTCTCCTCCCACTGATGTATCTTTTCAGCCCTTAAGTAGCTTTTGCTTTTTTATTCCCCCAAGTATATTAAGATGCACCTCATGTAGGACATTGTTGTAGTATAAATGCACCATTAAACTAAGAGCAAAGAGATTCTTAGCTCTGCCTCTTAATTTCCAAGCACATAAACAGGGAGTGAATATTTCCCTTCCATACATTCAGGCTTATGGTGATTTGATTTTAGTATGTCTCAGCACAGCTTCTAGCCCTCTGGCACTTCTTTCTAAGAGCGGAACTTCGACGTGTGACTGCTTCAAGCACGTGTTTATGAATGCAGCTAATTGCCACCTCTTTAACACTGATACATGACAACACCATCATCTAAAAATACTTCTTCTAAGTGAAGGATAAGTAACAGAATCTGTGGATGATCACCAGCCAGTTTACTTTAACATTTAGCTGATGAGCCTTTGAGTATGTTTCCCATCAGGGTAAGTCTCTAAAGGAAGGTCTGCACAATTTCATTATCGGTGAAAGAAAAGGCAGCACCTGCATTTAATTAAAAATTCATAGCAGCTTTGATTGTAGAGAGTCTCTGTTTTACTTGGTTGTATCTTTTGTCCCCAGGGTTTTTGACCTAATCTGAATTTATTTGGAAAGACCAAAAGCAAATGGTCCAGCCATTTTTGCACACGATGAGGATTAAAATATACATATATATTTGTTGTAAAAATATTATTCTATCATTAAAGTATTTTCTTGAACAGATATATAGCTGGAAAAGCTATTAATAGAAAATTGAGATTTCATTTGGTGTCTGAATGGTCTATATTGAGGACACATGACTGTCTGTGTTCCAGTATTAATTAATCTGAAGTGGGACTGAAAAATGGACATTTGCCTGTAAACACCTGTTCCTCAAAAATAATTTATTCTACATTTATAAAGTTTTACTTAAACAGTAGTTATGTTTTATATCCAGGTATAACTTAGCTTGAAAATTGAAAGTTGTACAGAGAGTAGTCTGGGCTGAATAAAGGATAGTTGTTGGGGATATGGAAACCTTGAGAAATGGAAAGGTTTGATGGAGACAAACTACATGATATCCCATTCTTATGGTCACACAAAGCAAAGAAAGCATTGGTGAATAAGTTTCTGTTTTTAATTGAGTACTATAAACAGATTTTAAACTCAATATACAGTTAAATAAAGTAGACAACAGTCAGAAATTGTCCTTGTTGACAATATAAATGTAATCTGTAAAGAAGTATTCTATGCTTCTGTTCACTTCAAAGAGAGGGCCCAGCACAGAATGGACTCTTCCATCTTTTTATTCTTTTTGATAGCTTATGCTATCACTAGCCAGAATATTGTTATCTTCACAAACACTCACCCTCCCCAAGAAAATAAAGACACTTCTCCAGAAACTAGGCTATTTGATATTCAGCACGATCTTTAATGTCGTTCTATATAAAGTTTACATAATCCACTATAAAAAGGTGGAAATAAATACAAGAGAAAAAAAAAATGAGTTTTATGCCTTAAGTTATCAGTTTATATATTTAAACCATTTTATATCTCTTCTTCAGCATCTCATGAGTCCCTCCTTCTTGCTCTTTGGTCAATAAAATTGCAGCCTGTAAGTCTCTCTTGAATAGAATGTGCAATAAAGATACAATAAATTCACATTAACAAAACCCAGTAAATCTGAGGAGACAAGTCAAGGTCCAGAACTTGGAGATGAGTGTTTACTATACATACCCTTGCATGGTGTGGATGTAACACTCAGCAACACTTAAAAGAAATCATTTCTCATTCAAAATTCATTATATTGTAACTACAGATTTAGTAACATACTGGCAGTTTCTATTGATTGACTCAGGAATATTGTGGAAACTTGAAGCATACTGAAAGTGCCTTTAAAAGGAATTACTGGTTTTATCTGGGGAGGGTGGTACAGGAGCCTGCTAAAAAGATGTGAGCTGTGTAATTCTTTTAGAGTAGTAACTGCAAATGAGCTGTAAGTTATCCCAGTGTATGTGTTCTTCTATGTGTGAAAACCACCTCTGTTTCAAAACCAACATTTTCCTTTATAGCAGGTTACGATGGTAAAGATTGTTGTTTGTATTGATGGAGGTTAAAAAGACAGAGATTCATGTTTTTTGACTGAACAACTAGATCTTGAGGAGAGCCCCATAAATCCAGGAGTTGATCAGAATATTGTCAAGCATATACTACGGAAGACTCACCTTGAACTTGCCTGATACTTACTATTTCCTGAGCCTTTATATGGATTTAGCAAAAACTTGGTGACTTGCTGCACTTCAAGGGACATTAATGTCGTCAACCATATCAACTGCATTTGATATCTTGTAAAATAAACGGGTATTTTGGGGAAAATTTTAATATTGTTCCATCTAAAACAGGTTATCCAGAGGAGTTGTGAATATCCCATCATTGGAAGTGTTCAAGGTCATGTTGGATGAGGCTTTAAGGAACCTGATCTATGGAAAGATGTCCCTGTCCATAGCAGGCAGATAGGATCAGATGAGCAAAAATGCCCATTTTTATCCAAACAATCCTGTGATTTTATAATTCTTTTCTGCAACTTGCCTTATAAATTTTTTTCCTATCTCATTATCTGGTTTGATTTAGTGATGGATTTTCCTGAAATTACTTAAAAGCGAGAAACTTGAGAGTCATTTTACAGAACAGGTACTTGAGCCACCATGACTTGATGATTTATTTTCACATAATATATTACAATATCCATTTTTGCTTTTGTTAAGCAGTTGAAGTTTCTGTAATTTATAAGAAAAAGGTACCATTTAATTTATTGAGAATATATGCATGAAATTCAGATAGTAAAGACTTATACCAATGATTAGCATGTTCAAATGAACCACTGTCATTAACACTGGTATTTCTGTCATTAGTAAAATCACTGTATGACTACAGTCTTTCCTACGTAATATTCATATATGCATAATGCCGTGGTTGCACCCAGGAGAGGGTTAATTTTTGCAGCTGCCAGAAGGGGCCTGGCCAATACCCTTGGTTTTTCTATACTACCTGAGGACATGCAGAGGGGATGGAGGGGGGTGAGGACCCTGCTGCTGTGGCCATTGATGGCTTGTGTGGTCAGGCAGCGTTGTGTTCCACGTGGGGAGCAATTGCTGTGAATCGTCCACCTGTGTGCTCTGCTATTAGCATTGTTGCTGTTACCTTTAGTTTTCTTACTTCATTGCCGTTTCTAGTAAAATGTTCTTATCTCAGCCTGTGATCTTTACCTTTTATGCCTCCATTTCTCCTCTCTATTCCATACAGGTGGAGGAGGAGAGTGAGGAAGAAACACATGATCTGGGGTGTTTGGTGGGAACACTAGATTGGGGAGCACCATTTCTAAACCGTGGCATATATATAGAGAGAGGGATTTGTGTATGTAAATATACCAAGATGAAAACAAGAGCTCAAAAATGAGGTCCGTCACTAGAGACAAATTACCTTATTTCATTAAGATTCTTCAGTTGTTTTTATTTACAGTATTTAAAAATGTTAACACGAATTTTCTTTTTTTAAACAAGCACACCTTTGAAAGTTAAAGATAAGGACTCAATTTTTTTGTCCTGTCTGGTGTTATTTAACTAGATTCCTCCTTCCATCTACTGTCTTCTTAATGTGATTTGGTAATTTCATGTCTCTGGAATGTCAGCAAGAGTAATAAAATAGCATTTTAAGAACATGTTAAAAGCCAATTTGAATGGCACTGTTCTTCTGAAGCTATTAAAATCAGCACTCACAGCAAGTCCTCATACTAGACAGCTCTGAAACTTCCATGTGTAAAAAGAGTAGTTGTTTGGGCTCAGGGGATATTCTATAAAATGTGGTGCCAAATCTGAATTTACAGATTAATGTCGTCTCAATGCAGATTATGCAATTCACCTTTTGGCAGTTTTCTAAAAAAATGTCCTCCCCGTTACTAGTCTACATTTCACCTTGATTTTTTATGGCACAGCTCTTATATTTTGTGATTAAAAAGTAAGTATTACTGAAGAAGGAGAAAGCTTACACAGTTCAGAGTCCTGGCATAACACTCAAAATACACATGCTGATTTCAGGTTTTGGATATGCTTAAGTGGTTTTCCAGTCCTGAAAGACTGATATCTCTTGTTTCGCTTTTTTCCTTTAGTGTCCAGAAACGAGAGTCAAATGGTGGAGCAGGAAAAAAAACCGGGAGAACTAAGGCTATAATTAGGATCTTTCATCACTTAGAATCAGGTGAGGAAAAAACCAGAAATTAAGGTTTTAATGTGTATCACTCCTTCCTCCACTTTGGAATCTTCAGCTGAGTAAGATTACTAAGAAATATTCATTTTCTGCATAATTTGGTGAAATATTATTTCTTTGAATAAAGAGAAAGGTGTCCCTGAAAATAGATACTCTATCAGACTTTAATTGTGATTTGTTTTTTGTGGTTGCATTTATAAAATAATTGAAATTTGAACAAAAGTGTGCTGAAAAAAACTAGCTCCTGACCAAAGCTTGTAGCTTTAACCCAGGGAGCATTTTACATCACAGATATATTGCATTCTAGGAGAAGAACATATCACTTTTTTGTCTTGCCACCATCAGGTCATCAATTGTGCATGGCACCTGTCTTGTACACCCATCATAGCATTGTTTGTCCAGAGCTCAGTGTCTCTACGCTTGTTTCATAAACACATGGCCCAGGGTCAGCATCTGGATCAAAGAGTTAGAAGCCAAGGCACAGACATGACATTAATGTAGCTGTAGGGTGGCTCAGGTGAGGATTTAGAGAGGGTCCCAGTTTAAATAAAGCTTAAAAGCAAAGGACAAGAGAGTCAGATCTTCCATCTCTTTCCTCACATGGCTCTTCCCACCAGCTCTTCTTGTGCAGCCAGTTAGACTTCTAAAGGAGGGAGAAAGGGCACTTCATGCCCTCCCTGACAGTGGTTGTTTGAGCTGTATTGAGCTGGATAAGAATTATACCCTCATCAGGTCATCTTTCCAGCAGATGACCCACTGTCAGGGGAAAGGAGAATACCTGCCTCCTCCTCATTTGACAGCCACTAGCTACCAAAGTACATCTGCCCTCCTCAAATGGGTATCTCATCTCCCTCTTCTAAAAAGAGTGATGTCCTAGTCCTTCTCAAGGCAACAGGATATCGCTAGTAAAACAATAGCTATCATCATCAAGTCACCAAATGTCCCAGAACTACCCTTAGTGGTGAAAAAAAAATATATTTATGACACGTTTTCAGGACCCACTGCTTCTCTCCCCTGACGCTTGCCTACCTTCCCCAGCTGTCTCTCAGGGATTGTCCCAAGGTGCAAAATCCACTGCAAATTGCGGTCTTAGGTCCTACCTTTCTATTACAAGCTAAGTAGTTTGGAAAAAAAAGATGTAGAAAATGGCATGGACCGATGGAGATACTATAATCAGAATGCTTATCTACGCTGAATCCTCCTGCCTGGATCTGAATGAGGTTGTACCTCTCCTGTTCTGAGCAGATTTAACACTGCCTGTCTTGGAAGACAGGAAATTTGTGAAATGTATTAAGTAATATTGTCCCACAAGGAAGCATCCAGCAATCATGTCTTGCTTAATTTTGTTTCCTTTCTTTCTTTTCCTTCTCTGGATGATCAATTACTCATTAAAACTATTTTCTCCTATGCCAAATCTTTTGTAAAGAGAGCATTATATCAAACATGGAATGACCTTAAAATGCAGTTGAAATTTTGAATAGATTTTCAAGGGGTTGAAAAGATGGGACAATGTGGATGAAAAAGGGAAAAGAGCAGGACCAGTAATGCCATAATTTACACAGGTTTGCTTATACTTTGTAAGCAGGTCTTCTGCTGGAAAGGTTACCATTAAACTCTAAACAACAATTCCAACAAAATAATTATTTTTTCACAAAAGATTCATTGTGTTGCATTCACAGTATGTGTAGCAGTTTTGAAACTTCTGCTACAGCAGCTGGTTTAATTAAGTAGCAGCTATGCTCGTGGCTGGGTGTGGATGGGAGAGCTTGAGTACGGGTTGGGAAAGATCTTTGCTCCGGGAGAGGCAAGTAAAAATATTGCTTTTTCTGTGTTTGATGGTCACACAAAATCTACAGGTCTGTATTAAGTACAGAATAAAGTCAGCTTTTGCTGCTGGCCATTGCTGCTTTCCAACAGTGTGGGACCCACCTTGTGTGCAACTCAGAGATCAGATCACAGGCTGTTGTGCTTTCAGAATTTCTTCCTTGTTCCAAAGTCTACATCTGGTGATGTCATCTATGGCCAAAGACAGCATACGTGGAACAAGCATGCATGAAACACCTGGCACTCAGCTTTTTACAGTCCCTTGGAGACTGATTTGGTCCAATTTATCTTTGTTTGTCTCAGTGGCCGAGACATTTAAAGCTCACCCTGACAGATCAATCTGAAATATTAGCACTGACCATAAAACCTAGTAAAACACCAAAGCTGGGTGATTGCTTTCCATCTACATGTTGCATCCATGATATTATGTATAATTCCTTGAACCCTTGAACAAATGTCCTTGAACAAACAACCCTTGAACCATGTCTTTTCTTGATGGCATAGGCATAGGAAGCTTTTAGTCCAAGCTTAAAGTGGCACTGACTGCTGCTATAACCTTTTGGAAATGTATAAAACCCAAAATTTTGAACAGTACCTTAGCAATCCCCTCTGAGTTCCTGCTCGGGTGGCAAGCATAGTGCTAAAAATGTTTGGTATTTTTTCATACGGTGTTTTATGTACAGAGGTGACGGTAAGTGAAATGTCTCTGTGTTGATTTGTTGCCGATAGAAAGTTATGAAGGAAAGATATAGCAAAAGTGAGTTGGAGCTAGAGCTGGCAGAATTGTGTCCACATGGCATGGAAGAGGAGGATCCAAGTAAGCAGCTGCTTTAACAATTATATCACAGGGTGGCAACACCAGGCTGAACTACAAGGACAGACCAGTATGTACACTGGTGCAATAAGATTTCAGGACACACCTATAATAGTATTTATGTCTTCATTATGTCATGAAATAAGAAAATGTGTAATGACTTTTCAAACTGTACTATTTCTGGACAGCATTTCCAAAATAGATTCCAATTTCTAATCCGTATTTCTGAAGAGAAAAATCTCCGGAACTTAAATTTGCTGAAGACACACAGCTGCGAAATCAGCAGGATTCTCTTTGCGGGTACTTTCAACAATGAATGAGTTGCAATAATATGTGTATACAGGAGTGTCACCTTTCAACAATAGGAGAAAATCTAGTTGATTTAATTTTTAACAAAATTTTATTTATTTCTTAAGTTTCACTTAAAAAGTAAGTAAATACACTTCTGCACTACTTTCACTTTATTGACACATTTCATCCAGCATTTCCAGAAAACTTTACATATTCAAAGCTTTGGAAATGCATATGCAGGAGACAACCAATTACACTGATTGTCAGGAGTATTAAAATAGAAAATAGACATGTTTGTAAGAATCTTTCATTAAGTAGATCCCCACTAATAGAGGCAATTTTGCTTTCTTATTTTAATTGTTTTTGTGAAGCTTTGAAATATATGAGTTTAAATAAATCTTACTCTTTGCAAGTAATGTAATTTTAATGAAGCTAAATATGAAAGAAGTTATATAAAATAAATACAAATTCTTTCAGGAGAGCTATGAAAAGAAGGTCTTATTTGATGATGTAAAAAAGAAGTCTTTGTTTGAGTTCACTTTGCAATTACATTTCCTTTTCTTGTTCTGTTTTTTACTTTTCTGCTGTCTTTGTCTGCAGATGGATTTTTATAAGACTTTCAACTGACTGACAAAGTAAATAAGCCACTCTTTATATAAACCAAAACTCTCCATTCTCCAGCCCAGGTGTTTAGAAATAAGTGACAGTGTACATTGGGAACTGTAAGTCACAATTTTGTATAAAAGCTGGTTGATACTAATAGCGCATTTAGCTTTCTCCTACAACCTGTCTTATTTTCCTCAGTAGATCAACAGGCAAACCCACACCTGCAGCAACATGAGCTTTGTCCTTTCCCAAAAATACTACTTGCTTTAGCGCCATATCTTGTGAACTGTATGCAGAGATAATGCCTATGGAGGGTGGAAAAGGGGCAGAAAAGGAAGATGTACCAAGTCTACCTTATAGCTCAGTAGCTTGGCTAAGTTATCCTATAGCATAGAAAGGGTTAATCGATTGATTTCAAATAGCCTACACCCAAAGGTTTCTTCCTTCTTTCAGAAGTTTATCATCTCTCTTATTTTAATGGTGAGAGCAGGAACATTACATCACAGAGAGATGGTGGGTACACCATCCCTGGAAATATTCAAGGTCAGGCTGGACAGGGTTCTGAACAACCTGATCCAGTTGAAGATGTCCCTGCTCATTGTAATGGGCTTGGGCTAGAAGACCCTTAAAAGGTCACTTATGACTCAAACTATTCTATGATTCTATTTATTCATCAGAAATGCAATTTCTGGATTTTTGTCATATGTGGGTGTGGTTATTTTTTCACAATCACTTCTTTATGTAGAAGAATATCGATAAATTTTAGTAAACAAGTATAACTCCTTTAAACCTGTGTGTCTTACAGATTCAAGAGTTAAAAAACGTGAGGCAACTCCACATTCAGTGGAAGGTTTGAACAAGTAGAGTTTGCTAGATGTGAAAGTCTTAACCACCCCTTATGTGCCACAACTATGACCCCCAATCCCAGTCAAAGCAACTGCCTATGTGAATATTTACAGTGCTTAAAGTCTGACACATATTCCTTTGCACCACGCTAGTCGCCTGCCTGGGATCACATTAAACTCATCTAAGCATAACATGCAAAGAGAAAGCGACCCTGAAAGATCCCTTTCAAGTGCCCTTCCCTTCTCTGCTTCATTTTAATGTGGCTGCCGTATGGTTAAGGGGCCATTAGAAGCCCTGTGTTTGTCTAATCCCACTGTAAATGTTTCATTTCTCCCAGGAAGATAAAAGGACTGTTGCCTTATATAAAATGCAAAATTATGGTTTTTTACCATAAATACTCAGCTCAAAGAATTGTGCTTGTTTCACCTGGGCTAGAGTTAACTTTCTTGACAGTAGCTGGTGTGGGGCTGTATTTTGGATTTGTGTTGAACACAGGGTTGATAATATACAGATGTTCTTGTTGCTGAGCAGGTCTTGCACAGAGTCAAAGCTTTTCCTGCTCCTCATATTGTCAGACTGTCAAGGATGTTGGCGATGCATGGGAGGTTGGGAGGAGACACAGCCAGTACAGGTGACCACAACTGACCAAAGGGATATTCCAGGCCATATGGTATCGTACTCAGTGTATCAAGTGGGACGGAGAAGGAGGAAGGAGGAGACATTTGGAATGATGGAGTTTGTCTTTCCAAGTTGCCATTACATGTGATGGGGCCCTGCTCTCCCAGAGATAGCTGAACACCTGCCTGTCTATGGGAAGCAGTGAATTAATTCCTTGGTTTGCTTTGCTTGTGTGTGCAGCTTTTGCTTTTCCTTTAAACTTTTAGATGGCCTTTTTCTCAATACAAGAGTTTTCCAGCTTTTACCCTTCTGATTCTCTCCCCAATTTCTGTGCTGGTAGGGGAGTAAGTGAGTGGCTGTGAGAGGCTTGGCTGCTGGCTGGGGTTAAACCACAACAAGAATGAAGACAGCAGCAATCCAAATGAGACAATTTTTTTTTTTTGGTGGCAGTGTGGGGCAAAACCACAGTGAAAAGTACTGTCAAATAAGTAATGTTACTGTTTCATATCAGTATGAAGTCACATTGATCTTGACCAAAGGGGAGCTGGGAAATTAGTTTCTAAGAATATTTCTTCTTTCTATTGAGCTTGGATAGATTTGGATGGGAGTTTTATATGAAGTAATAAACACATGCAAGCCACTTATATCTGCAGAAATGCTATGCTATATTGTATGAATTTGTGGAAAACAAAACATTAGCTCAAACAAGATACTAGAAAACGGATTAGGGAACTGCCATCTTTCAACTATTTGCTTTAATTTGAATGCTCATTAACTATGTAATAGAATGGAAGGGCTTAATTACCTCATTTATAAAAACAACACCACTGACAATTTGATTGCAATGATAGCCCTTCTAGAAAATTTTTGGTTAACTTGCAGAGACAAATACATGATAAAATGAAGTTTTTATACTACCAGAAAGACAACATGAAATGTTGAAATGTAGCAGTATTGAAGTAATCTGCTTATTATTAATCTGAAGTAATCTGATTATTATTAATCCACAAAATAGATGAGAACTAACAGCATGTCAAAGAAGGAAGTTAAAAGATGTTTTTCACCACAAGTGCAGATATTGTTAAAATTATGCATTTCGTATGGATCACAAACCTTAAACTTTGCTGCTAAGTGAAAATTCATTAAACTAACATTACTATAGTGGCTTATAAACAGTTGTATTAAAGGATATATATACTGCAAGTATGTAGGTGATAGAAGTAAGTCTTTGAAACAAGTTAGAGCCATGTTCTCTTTTGTAACACCTCCATTTCTTGATGTGCCTTTTAATGCAGCCTTTTGCAATGGATTTGAAGGGCATATTCAGAAAATAATATTTAAATTATGCCTACACTTTAGATTTCCTAATATGACACCTGGAGTACTATGTCCAATTTGGTATACCATGGTTTAGAACTATATAAAAAGAGGCTAAAACCAAATAAGAATTACCAAAAGAAATTTGAATTGTTCCTGATAAATTAAAGGATTAAGACGGGAAAGATAACAATCTTCAGCAACTTGAGAAGGCAGTTGGAAAATCAGAAGATCTAATACCCAAGCCCTGTCACACAGGATAAATAACAAAAGATTTAAAACTGAAAGAGGGAAAAAGTAGTTTCATGAAAGGAATGTGAATGTCAGTATATTGGTAGTGGTTTGGCTACAGAGTGACATCCATGAGAAGAGTCCAGGGACTGCTCTGTGATGGACACTGCTGGTTCCAACGAACCCACTGCAGCAGAGCATATCTGCAATGAATAATATTTGTAAGCATGAAATACGTGTCCTACCAAAGCCTTACCAGAATTTTGGAATAAACCAGTCAGGATGCGTTATGTAGCACTCACACATGCCTATGCTTCATTGATAGATCATGTACCTCACAAAAATACTGTTGCAGACATGGTCTATGTCAATGTGTTGGAATATAGGGGGTTCAGAGAGGAAGGGAAACCCAAAGTGGAAAAATGTGGATGTCACTGCAATCTACCACTTTGGGAGAAAGTGAGTTTGGGTTGTGCTGTGGTAACACCACACCCTTGCCTTGATCAAAAGCTGAGTAACTGCGCACAATGAGCCATGATGGTCCAAACAGGGGTTTTATTGGCAGCCTCTGTAGACATGTGGCTATGAACTCCCCAGGAACTGGAGGGAACACTGTTAGGAAGATATTCTCCAGGATGCAGGAGAAGATGACAGGTTCATGTTAAGCTACTGCGCAGACCTGGTCTGACTGTCCCATGTCTGCCAGAGTGCTATTTGGTGCTCCTTCCCCTTGATGACAAGCTCTAGTCCCTGCTCTTGGCACTTGTCTTTGCAGCTGATCTTGGCCACTGCTGAATATAGGCACATATTTTTCTCCATGTGTGTCCTTGCTGATTGTCAGCTGCTGAACCATCAAATACTATTAAAAAAAAAAAAAAGCATAATGAGCTTTTTCTTTCCCACCTGAGACCATTGTCTTTGAAGCTGGTGATTTATTTTCCTAGCAATTGGTAGTAATTGCATGGTGCCTGACATGTCATCATCTGTTTTGCAATACTGTTTATTTTAGACTGAAAACAAATCATCCTGTGTATTTTAATACATTGGCTTGCCTCTGTATTGTTGATCACTGCTCCAAAAATGTGTCCTTCTATCTTATGTGCTTTCTTCAAAGTAACTTCAATTACAACTGAATTCTTCAGAGACATTTTGAGGACAATATTTTTTAAATCTGTTTTGGGGTCATTATGCTTCAGCACTTCTCTATTTAGCAGAAACCTGTTTTATTAGTTGATCCAGACAATTTCTTTTTCTTCAATCTTTACTGAGCTTCATTCAGCATCTATTACACTGGCTGCTTCAACGAAACATGGGCAGCAGTTCTGTGATGGTGGTCCAGTACAGGCCCTCAAGGCAAACTTCTGTAGACTGAAATAGACCATTTAAATGCTGCTGCTCTTAGATAAAGTAAACAAGCATGTCAGCTCTTTAGCAGTGTTTTACTTTTTAACAGTGTATACGTGTGCTTCACCTGTGCTCTGGCCTTTATCTGACTGCAGAGCCAAGAGGATCCCATTCTCCTGGATTGTATAATAAACAAATAAATGATCGAACTTGGATAAAGCCCCTTCTTTAGAATGTGGTCTGTTTCCGAATCTAACTTTTCTTTCCTTTCAAATACTTAAATTTTCTGACCATAAGTGACCTGCTTATTCTTTTTATTTACTGGTTTCACAGTATTTTAATGCAAAAGTACATTCACATTTCTCTTAGTAGGAACTGTTACTCCAAACTTCAATTATTTTCTTGAGTAGATATTGTTCACTCACCACTCAGAGTGGTTTTAAGTGCATAGAGTTTAAGGTGCTTTAAATTATTAAGTCACTGATCTTTCACAAAAATATTTCCTTTTCCTGTTTATTATACGGCGCCTGCAACTGCCTACAGGAAATTCTGTAAATCTGTAAGGTTAGGAATCTGAAAAGAGTAGATATGCATACTAATTAAAGAATAAACAAAGTCTTTGCCCAGAAGAGGTTGAAGCCTAAGTTATATGAAACAACAAATATGCAATACAGAACACTCATATTTATGCATAGATCTTAGCTCCTTTATTTCCTAGTTAGTACAAAAAACTTCATTCAAATTCCTTCACTTTTTATTGTGCTTATTTTACTACTGTAGTTGAGATACCCCTCCTTTGTACTGACATATGTGGAAACATGATCAGTCACGTGGATTTTAACAATTGAATTTTGGTCATTAAGAAGCAGGAGAGAAAATAAATGGAAGATACTACTTGAAATTTGAAAAAAGTCTATGTAACTAGTAATTAAGTACTACTTGATCTTCTACATTTTTTGACTAACTACATATATTTTATCTCGGAACTTATTAATAAAAATCAATCTGTGTGCAAGGAGCAGGAATCAATGATAAATAAGGAACCAATTTTGTATTAAAAATAAAAATCCCAGAGATATCTGCAAATGTTTTAATACTTCTATACCATTATTAAAAAACTATTACTTCAGGGTGAAAAATATCAGAGTTAGATGGGATAATGAAAAAAGTTGATCAAGCTTATACTGAAAGAAAAAATAAGTGAAGGTAGTAGTATCCAATAGAAAAAACCCCCTCTGCATGGCTGTTCAGAGGACAGGAAAGAAGAAAAGAACAAGAGGATGCTTAGAGCAGACCTTTATTACAGACAGAAGCTAAAATGCTAATATTGCCACATATTAGTATTTCAGGACAGAAAAAACATTCCACAGATTTTTTTTCTCACATTTAGTCATATGAAGATGATTAACAGTTTTACTGTTCCGATTAACTGAGGCAAGTTCAGATACCTACCAGTGATACAGGTTTAACTCATTAAGCCTGTGCAGCTTGTATTGGTTATTGATACAGAATCTCTCCAAGCCAGCTGTATTTACTGTTTGTTTTATGCAATCCTTCCAGACCATGCAGAGTGATTTCCTCAGTCTGGTCTCAGGAGCACCCTGAAGAAGACAACCTATCATACTCAAAACCTGAGAATGAATGTATCCTCCTGTTTACAGAATCTGAATAGTTTGAGCTTTCCTGGGGCTGGCCAGAAACAGAATTGAAAATACAAAAATTTAAAAATGCAATAAAATAAAGCATAGTAACATAGTTAATGACAATCAACATGTGCTTTCTAAGGAATTAATGTATTCAACAGTTCTGATTTCATGATGTGCGGGGTTACCAGTTTAAATTATGAAGATAGTTAGTTGTACTACAATTTTGGAACTCAATATAGTACAGGGTTTTTATTCTAAACTTATGCTACACTAGGACTAGAACATGTATTCAACTGAAAAAAACCAGGCTCTCTGAGGTGAAAAATAAGGTCAGCAAGTCATATTACACAGTCAATATGATAGAGTCATCCAAGTCAGACAAACTGTACTATTACATAACTGAAGCATGATCACATAACTAAAAGGTAAAATCCAGTTAATCCATTTCTTACGGCCATCTGTATCCTAGGAAGAAGTCGCCTTGAATAGGTTTTGTGCTCTGTTTGGCAAGAAAGCTGTAAATCCCAGGCAATACAGTAACTAAAATGTGCTAATAGAAACCTTGTGTAAATCAAGAAGGTTCTGAGTGAGATTGATTTAATTCTGTATATAGACTTTTGTGAAAGATAGAAATGTCTAATTGTGAAATATCTTATTCTGACGCTCAGATTTTTAAAGGATGATGAAAACTTTCAGATGGTACAGGAAGAAATTAAAAAATTAAACAAATTCTAGGGAAGATTGCTTGCAATGAAGTACTGCAAAGGAATGGTCTGATCAACTAACAAAGATGTTAGTTGATTGGACAGTAAATTTACATAACTGGGAAAAATGTGTTAAACATAGTTACTCATAGCTGGAAAATAACCTCATCAAATTCACACACATGCAAAAAAATTTACATTGCAAACTAAGGATTAAAAATGGTATAATATCTTGCAACACTAATCTTTCCTTTTATCCTCTAAACACAATATGTTTTTAATATAACAGATTATGCTTTAAACAAAAGCAATTTCTTTCTCAATTCTTGTTTTATATGCTATGAATCTTTTCTAAGTTTCATTAAAGATTTCACACAGCACAGAGTTCCTAGCACTAGTCCTCAAGAGTAGAATTTTATAGAAAGGGTAATATACAACATGGGCCAGTGTGTCTCTGCAAGCAGGTATCATATCTGTTCTTAGTTGTAGTCTCTAGATCAGACATTAGTTTAAACAAGCCTAAGAAACTAAAGAGCACTTTTAAAGAATAAACAACACAGTGGCATTAAATAATCAGGAGTGAAGTGTGCAAATAAAGAAAAGTCTGAGAAATCAGGACTAAATTTACTCGCCATTAAAGACTGAGGTAAGAGATGTAGTGAGAGACTGTTAAAGCTCTCTTGATCAGCTATAAAATAAAAAGTACAAAATTACACTAACTTTTATATGGCAGTCTTAAAACTAAAAAACATTAACAATATTTCTATATCTGCCTTGTTTGTTTTAGAAAAAAAATCTAAAATAGCGGCAAGGGTCAGATACAGTTTACAATATGTTAGTAAACTCTCACCCCATTCATAATATGGGTAGATTTTTCAATAATAATTGCTTTCAATTTTTTTTTAAGCAGATCATTTGACATTCACAATCTGATTGAGATTAAAGTGTTGCACTAGCTTTAGGGTAATCAGCTGATAGAGCTAGAGAGAAATAGGTAAAACAGGATGCATAAAATGTCATTTTCCCCTCATGACACCTAATATAGCTTTTGAAAAGCCTGTAGATAAAACAAGTTCTAATATATAGTGGGGGAGTCTTTCAGCGGGATGGCTTTCCTGTCCTTATCATATCATTCCACTGCCTCCTCCAGTAAAAGAGCAGGAAGAAAAGTACTTCTCTTCAGATCAGAGAAACATCTGTTTTGGTATGATGGTACCACATGTGCTAAACCAAAAAGTGTTGGAAAAAAGATATTTTTAAAATAACATTGAAAAAGTAAAAATTGTAAAAAAATACTCTACTTATGTATATGGTAAATAATTTATATGCATATGTTAGTAAATATTATAAAACATAAGAGTAATTTTACTATTGTTTTTCTCTAAAAATGTCAGTGGTACTGATCATGTTACTGCAAATACAGCTTAGTCTCAGTCACTTTATTTCAATTTTTCATTTTGATTACATTTATTTGTCTATTCAGATTCTTTTCTTAGTTGCAAACAACCAATCAAAATCTCTCCTACAAGATTTTGATAAAAAAGCTCCTTACAATCCTTGAAACAAATTCGACAAGTAGAATAAAATAATAGTAAAATTCTATAAAATGTTCTTTTGTCTCTTCTTAAATACGAGGATGAATTAATTAATTTATCAGCTATTTGAAAGAATCTAAGAGAACTTTATTTGTCCATTCTTGGAATGTCTACAATGTGTTAAATTCACTTGAAAGGAGGCAAACAATAGGTCAAATCTCTTGGAGCTTTGATAAACCAATTAATTCTATAAAAAAGAATAAAAAAGCAACCTTCACTTCATTAGACACTACCCAAGAGGGTCAGTTACTGACAAGTAACACAGAGAATGAATAATAAGAGAACGATTTATTTTAACGAAGATATTTTTCCAGGTTAAAAAAAAAGTTAATATAAGATGCAAAACTGCACAGCTCTTTCATTTTTCTTCAGATAAAGTGGATTAAAATGAAATTTCAGGAGCTAAATGCAAAATAACTTTAATTTATAAAATACCAGAGACCACTCAAGACCTTTTCTAAGGATAGAGCATAAGACTTGGAAAAACAGATCATTTGGAAATCAGTGCTGTCTGCCCTTCCAAACTACATTAATTTCCCTAGGTTCAGAGACTAATAAAACATTATTATCTCCATTTTAAATTTGTCAGAAGCTCTTTGCTCTATTTCTCAGTTTCTATGAAGTCCATCCACACAAAGCAGATGACTGGTTTTTGCCCCTCCAAGAACAAGGGTGTGGGGGAGAGCATAAAACATCCAGCTAATGCATATTTGAACTGACTAATAAAACCTCTGTTTAACTACTAAAACCTCTCCTTAATTCCGTAATCCGGGAAAGAGGATTGCATTCGCAGTACTTCTCAGAAACGGGAAATTTTTATTTCACAACAGCCTCATTTTCTGACAAGGTGGTGCTGACATGAAGCAACTTGGTAGCAGATGTCAGGGCACTCCTCCTGGCTGTGGGGAAGTGAAGCTGCAGTCCTTTTGCTACCCAGCTTACTGAGGGTCCCCACAACTTGGGACCACAGTTTAACCACCAGTATACTTTAAATCGATACTGGTAACCACCAAAACCAGATGGATCTGGAGATAGAGAAGAGGCTTTTTGATTTTCTACCACAACTTCTTTGCTGACTTAGACTAAAGCAATAACACAGCAGGGTGTGCAGACAAATGAGGGAAACTCCTCCTACATAAGATACCTGTATACCTGTAAATTTTGCTTTTCCTTTCATAGTGTGACCACCACTGCATCTTGATGTCTTGGTAGCACAGATTTACTCTATCAGCTGTCACTTGGACCACTAATTTTGAGCTTCCCCCAGGGAAAACTTCAAAGGAACATGGATAATTTACCTTAAGGAGAATGAAATTGAACTGAATGAAATGATCACAGTGCTGCTGAGTAGAAATGATGATGTATGAAAGCCGTAGCCAGAATATTCTAATTTTCCATGGGACTTGGAAGAAGAGTGGGCTACAAAATAATCTTCTAGTTATTAATCTTATTTTATTAATTAGTTTTCTCTTATTCTTCAGATGGACTATCTAGATGCAGGGCACATTCCCCAGAACTGGATCTAAGAATAGTTTCAGCTTAGCAGGTATGAACTCGCAGCTGCTCCACAGGAAATAAGAATAGTTATTTAAGATTTACACAGTGAGCAATGTGCAATTTACTGAGTCCCATTCGTGTGATCATATTCATGAACACAAATGCAACTGCAAAAGAGCCAAATAGGTGAAGATAGAGCAGCAGCAGCAGCTCGGGACATTTACTGTTGCAGTCCTTATCAATTTTTATTTTTAAGCATTTGATGCTCTTACTGGAAGGATTGTGCAATGAGGCGATTTAAGAGAGAAAAAAGAAAATTTTCTCACTTTTCAGTATAAAACATAAAGACTTTTCACCCCTACAACACAGCAGAAAGTACAAACAAAGAAAAGACATTTCATAATGTCTACAGAAAATGTAGAAAATGAAGCAATTTTAAGGAGTAATGTGATTTATGTCAGAATAATTGATCCTGATGTCCAGTTCATTCCAGTTCACAAAATGTCGATCAGCTTTGTAACACACAAATTATTTTTGTTCTTCAGTTCTAAAAGTTGATTTATTTCATTCATTTGTAATGCTGTGTCAGGTGGAATGGAGGCCGGAGACTTTCACTTCATATGAATTTGATCACCTTTCCATAGCCATGTTTTAAGTACACACTTCCACTGAAATAGTTTGAACAGCCTCTGGGCTCTGTTATTCCTTGATAACCCCTAGAAACACATGCACACAGACCTCAGCTGGCTTGCCTGCTCAGGTGAAAGCAGAACAACCAGAGCAATCCACAAAGTCTTTTATTCTTCTATAACAATAGTTTCTCAACTGTTTCTCATCTATACATCCAAATAAAGCACATTTTTCAAGTAAGTTCTTCAGTGAATGTTTCTTTTCTTAATATGGGATTTTTAGGATGGTGGCGACAAAGAGGAGGAAGAAAAAATGAAAGAAGGTTTGTGAAATATGAGACAACTTAGAATATTCACATAACATATGTTCTACGAGAGGATGAATTTGAGACTTGAATAGTTGCTTGTAAGGAAATTCATGTGTAGCTAGTAGATGGCATTTTACAGGAGAGAGATATAGGTACCTTTACACAAATATTTGTGAATGCCTCTGTGTATTTTGAAGAGGAGAGCGCAAGGAAACAGCTGCATTGTCTCTTCTTTGAGAAGAATTTCTATTTAACAGTCTTCTTTTGAGAAAAATATTGTGGAAATAGTTACATTTGCATGAAAAACTTGAGTTATAATGGAGGAACACATTCAATAGCAAACTTTTCATAAAACTACATTAACACAGTCTCTCAAAGAAGCATGACAGTGTATTGTCTACATAGATGTTTTGATATTATAAGGCTGTTGAAATGATAAGATTCATATGCTGGGACAAGAATCTCTGCAGAGGTGATGCAAAAGATTCATTTTAAATGCAAAATCCTGTATATATAGATATAAAATCTAGTTTTTATATTACAGCTGGAATTACGTGTCTAATACTTATAATATATGAAAAGAATATCAGAAAATAAACAGCGTTTCATTCCACATCAAGCAATCATTGAAAGCTCCACAGGAAAGCTTTTATCAAAATTCTATCTCAGGATTTGTATAACCTATGAATTAATTTTTAACTTCACATTAGTCCAATCCATGATCCAAACAATTCTGTAGAAGGGCATTTTATAAGAAATGAAATTCCGTGGAAAAATTTCACAAATATCAAGTTTCTCAAAAAGGAAATTACATCAGTCAAGGAACATATCCTAATAATGTTAATTTCACAATTGAAATACAGCAAAAGAATGGATTAAAACATAAAAAGAGGTTGGCTTTACATGAGCTTTAGTAAAAAAAAAAGTCAAAGTTCTTTTGTGTTATCTTGGTGTTCAGATAGTCTCCCCTTCTGCATGGACATCACTTGTCTTTCACTTCGACAAGCCTTTTTAGGGAGGAAGATGGTGGCAGATTTCCTGCTGAAGAATCTAATTCCCAACACTATTGTTTAATGTGCCAACTAGGCTTTACATTACACAGTGACATAAAAAAACCACTGTCAAAGCAGTGTTTTCTCTAAAGAAAGATTTCCTACAATCTTGGAGAAAATTGATTGGACAACACTCACAGTGAAAAGAGAAAGTAAATCACTTTCAACTTCATTCATCAAGGACAAAACCAGACAATTTTGTTGCATCACCTCAATGAAGCCAGAGAAGATAAATCCTTTGCACTCATGTCACTCACAATTTCTTGTGAAAAAAAACCAGTGAAAGAGCTAAGTACCTTCATTTGAAGCAGGAGAGGCCATCATTTCAGTCCTTTCAAATGAAGAGGAACTGTGAGCTCTGTTCTACAGTAGTAGGTCTTTTAATTTCAAGTACCACACAATGTTTCCTCATGTGCAAAGTTATTTCCCTTTGAGGACACCTTGGCTTTAATCTGTTTGCACAAGAAAATTCCCCACATGAATAATGCCCCTTGAATCTAATAATTTTCCCTGCACTTCCCTCAAGTGTTAATCTTGCTAGTGTGTTCTTTCATTGTTAGATGATCGTATTTATATTACGTGATGCATTGTACAAGTATGCAATATTAGAGTGGCTTTATTACAGCCACAAATAGCCACTGGAGCTCATTGATCATTTCTCAGTTCTTTCTAGTTCAAATTACACTACATAAAACTGAAATATGTTTATGAACATTTCAATAGAAGATGGTTAAAATTTGTGTTGAAAGTAAATGGTGGAAGATCACTTAAAAGGCTGCAATAAACAAAATGTACATTTTAGAATCCCAAAGGAAGGTGTCATGGTGTGATAACATAATACTTAGACCACTTGCTGGGAAGTAAATAACATAAACTTTGAATCTAGGAGACTTTGTTATTGTATCAGTTTTATGCACCCTTCATGGGTTCAAACTTGAATTAGAATTTTGAACTCTTGTATTAATTTATTTTTAGCTGATAATACAAGCCATCTACTATGCCCAGTAGATGGTCCTTTTTCATACAAAGGGAATAATCGTAAAGATATACAGTAAACAATATGCCATACAAACTGCATTTGCAAGAATACTTCCTTTATTGCTCCTATGCTGATCATTTCCAAGAAGAATGGATCAAATAAATTGTCCTCACCAGCTGACCTGCAACTACTCAAATACCATAGAAGAGATATCTTTGAAAAGTAATGCATTATTTCACCATTTTTCTGTTTCACACTATTCTTGTGTAACATTTTAATTAATCCATCAAAAAAATTGGAAGAACATGTACAAAATTAAAAAGCTGTTCAGGCTTTGTGAAGATATTGCTGTTTCAATGTCTTACAGAGCAATGCTTCTAGGTTCAGATAGTTTATGTTAAGCATTTCTCAAAATGCTTGGAAGTTTTAAATTTTGAAAGACAAATCTATGATGACATCCAAGGAATGCATTACTTACAGGTTTAGAAGACCAATCTTCCACAAGACAGATGGTCACACTCCAGGCCTTTCTTCTGTATCCTGACTTTTCCACTGTATTATCATTCTATAAGAATGAATAAATTTTTATCCTATTCATTAGCTGATGAAGATCTAGAAATATGTAAGACATGTCACCTTTATAAGAGTCTAAACAGAAAGGCAAGGTACAATATGAGCACTTTTGTGTGGAGACTAAATGATCAGAATTTTATATAATCAGTTTTCTTCTGTAATTACTCTATCTATCATTTCTTTCCAACTAAAAATAAAGCACATACAAAGAAAAATTCCTTTGTGAACTGCTGTGACATTAGATTGACAAAGCCCAAGCAGGGTCAGTTCAGTAACACTGTTAGAGGAAGAAAACTTTATTTTATTAATTATGTTACAAAAACGATACATAAAAACCTGGTTATGAAACACTGACTATATCTGGTATATCAACACAACAGTTTGCTGAGTAATGTACAGAAAACAGAATGAGTCTGATAGTTTAATGGTAGAGCTACTTGAGCTGTACTTTTTCTGGGAAAGATCTGCATCGATCATTATTCTCTTCACATCTGTTGCTGTTCTCAGCAGTGAGACCTGATGACCCAGCAAGCTGCCTCCTTCAGATGCCTGGAAAATTAGCCACTGCTTCAGAACTTGCCCTTTAAATCTAGAGTGAGCAGACTTTATCCTGCCACTAAGCCCATCGATTTAAAATGATGGGTTTATGGTACTGGAAAATACAAAAGAGCCAAAAGAGCTCTGTAATATTTGAAACCTAACTCTTGGGTTAGTCAGGATGTGAGATACTTAGAAGTCAGCTTCAGTTTCTAACAGAAATTCCTGAGAGACTTGCTAAACTGCCAATGATTTGGAGCATTTTTTCCCTCTTTCTGGTATCTTTGCATTGGAATTCTGTCAGCAAAATGTATCCTCCAACCCAGCTCATCCACAACAATTATTACTCAGCCAGGTTAACAAAGTGAGTAACAGTCCCTCATAGCATCATTTGTCACCCTTTAAATTCCCTTTCCCCTTTTGACTCAACTATCATTCCAACGTAGAGGACTACATCCCTGATAGAAAAAAAAAGACGTAAAACATAATGAACTTCTCCACTGAGCTCAAAAAAGGACTAAAATCAGCCTTTTCACTAATGGTAGCAGGGAGGATCCTCTTCTCTGATTTGTTAGGCTACACTAACCTGCTCTGCCTCAGCTCCCAGTGACTCTGGTCAGCTCTGGATTGGCTTTGGTGTAACAGAGAATAGAATTTGACCTGGGGGCATTGACACGTCAGACATCAGGAATGATTGAAAATCTGTAACTGAGACTCAGGTATTAGAAAATACGTATTGAATTTCTGAATGCCTGATCCTTCTACTTAATCCCAGCAATAACCATGGTGACCATTGCAGAAAAATTTCCACAGAGATCAAATGTAATAAAGCCCATGTGTCAGAAAGCAATGACTGATGTAACTCTTATCAAGATGTTTCTTGCAGTTCCCCATAATTAATGGAATTATTTATATATACATAACTTATAGAATAGTCTGTCTACAGATAGTACACAACTGATTTTGAAGTAACATGTAAACCGAATATATTAGGTTTGTGTGGTGAGTTTTTGGTAGTAGAGGTGCTACAGGGGGGGATTCTGTGAGAAGCTGTCAAAAGCTTCCCCTATGACTGACAGAGTCACTGCCAGATGGGCTGGCCAAGACTAAGCCCGTCTTTGACGATGGTGGTGCCTCTGGGATAACATATTTCAGAAGGGGAAACAACCCTGAGCAACTGTAGCCAAGGAAGGGAGAATATCAGAGAGAAACAGCTCTGCAGACACCAAGGTCAGTGAAGAAGCAGAGGAGCCCTGGAGCAAAGCTTTCCCTGAAGCCCGTGGTGAAGACCATGGTGAGGCAACTGTGCCCCTGCAGCCCATGGAGGTCCATAGTGCAGCCTACACTGCACACCCTACACTGGAGCAGGGGGATGCCCAAAGGAGGCTGTGATTCCATGAGAAGCCCAAACTTGAGGAGCTCCTGGCCAGGACCTATCACCACAGGGAGAGAGGATTCCACGCTGGAACAGGATTGCTGGCTGGACTTGTGACCCTGCAGGGGACCCACACTGGAGCAGCCTGTTCCAGAAGAACTGCACCCCATGGAAATGACCCACGCTGGAGTTTGTGGAGAACCAAAGCCTATGAAAAAGACTCATGGAGTGGAGGAAGAGTGTGAGGAGTGGCAGAGACAATGTGCTAGGAGGCAGTCACAGCTCACATTCCCCAACTCACTGAGCAGCTGTAGGGAGGAGGTAGAGAATTTGGAATAAAATTAGGCTTGGGAAGAGAGAGAGAAGGTGTCTTAAGGGAGAAGGGGGAGACGTGTCTTAAGATTTGCTTTTGTTTCTCATTATACTACTCTGATTTAATTAGTGATAGACTCAGTTAATTTCCCCAAGTGAGTTTTGCCCATGATGGTAATTGTGAGTGACCTCTTCCTGCTCTTATCTCAACCTAAGAACCTCTCATTGCATTTTTTCTCCTCTGTGCGAATGAGGAGAAGAGTGGTGAAGAGGCTTTGGTGTACACCCGGCACCCAGCCAGGGTCAACCCACTGCATCAAATATGATATGATACATCTCAGTGTCATAGTCAGCCTTCGTGATACTTGCCATATCCTCATACAGCATGCATTACCAGCTAAAGGGTTTTGGTACTGTTTAATCTCCAACACAATTATTTACCAATGTCTTCTGTTCCATTAATCTAAGCAATTCATATTCATTTCAGATTTCTCTATACAAAGAATCAGTGTCTGCCTGTCTAAAGGTTTTAATCTTCTATGCAATAAAATGATATTATGTTTCACTCTGATTGAAAAGTTGTGCTATCTAGGGGATTATAGAAGTACCGCAAGTGGCACCAATCGTCAAATAAACTCCAAGGGGGAAGAGGAGGATTTGTCCTTTTCCTCCCTGTATGAAATATGAAATAAAAAAAAAGAGTCTTTTGGTTCCTTCCCTCCCCCAACTTTGTGTTTCACAAGCACTAATCCTCTCTTGGGTTTTCTCCAAAGGTTTTACGGACCACTGTATGAAACATGCTGTCATACTGATCATTGCAAGATGACACTTTAGAAATACGAATCCAGTGAGAGTGTGATAACCTTCATTGTCAAATGGAAGGCAAAAAGGGAGCAAATGCACTCAAGTGAGTTTTTAAAGCTAAATATGAAGGTGACAGACTGAAGAGCTAGTCAGCCTGGCTATGTCTGGAGGCTGGAAGGAGTACAAGAAATCTAACATGATTATTTTCAGAATTTAAAATATTACAGATGATGATACTGTGTCTAAAGGAAATCTTCAATGAAGAAGATCCTTTATTTAATAAGCAATGAACAAAGAAGAATAACTCAAGCCAGTATAAAATAGTGCTTGCCATCACCACTCTCAAACATCTGTCTGGCTCAGAGGTGAAAACATCAGACCATTCAGAATTATTTTTACTACGGAAAGTAACACAAAATTATGTCAGGAATGAGAAGAAGCCCAGAAGGCAAAGCAAACAAATAGATCGTACTTTCTCTTAGAGTGTGTTGGCCTGGAGCAAAAGTCACACAGTACAAGAGAAAGAGAATCAGCCTGTGATGTATGAACATCATAACAGCGTTTATGTGAACTGGAAAAATGTGAAAATAAAAGTAATGAAAAATATACACCAGTCTTTGCAAAACTAATCAGTTTACTTAATTTTCATTGGAGTTTTCCTTGTTTCCCTTCTTCTCTTTCCTAATTTAGACCCTCTAGCCCAGTAATACATAATATTTAATGGGATATCGGTTAATGGTAATTGTTTTCAAAGCAATTGTGATCTTTAAACTGATTTGATTTCTATTGCCTGCTTTATTAGTTTGAGTTAATTCTCCTTTTGGGTGTTTCTCTTAAACTACATAATCCTTAGCTAAATGAACTAATGTCTTTTGGAGTTGAAAATCCAACACCAATAAAATGAGGGAGCTAAGTTTATTCAGTAGTTGTTGGTGATTTTTGTCCCAGCTTTAGTCACAATGGTGTAGGTATAAAGGAGTAGTTATTTTTCAGGATGACATATCAGTTTTAAACTCCAGGGGAAAAAAATGTACAGGCACAAAAAGTGGTGTAAAGCAGTTTTCATTCACCTATCGATAAATATCCTTTCATCTGGGCACCTTGCCAAGGCTGGACACAGCTGCCCTGACAGCAGGCAGCTTCTTCCCTATCAGATGATTAACATTGCTCTTCAGGAAAGAGGAAGAGCCACCCCACCTCACAGTCCCAGATGAGCCTCAGGTCTTCCAAATATTTATTAACAGTGTCATTCTTTTCTCCAGTTTTCAAATTTTTTTTTCTCTTTTGTGGCCATATTGAGCTACTGGTCTGTAATTCATTTGTAAAGACAAAAATCAGGGTATGTTTATTCCAATAAAAGGTCATATTCTGTGCATTTCTTTCCGAACAGATAATTAAGTCTGACAAGAGCCTGTCAAAGTAAAAGATGATCCTACTCAAACTTCCTCCAGTCCCTTGGCCTGAATCAAAACAATAAACCTTGGCAGTTCAGACTACAGAAATACGTGAAAAAAACCATGAGATAGACAGAAATCTTCTGTCCTTCACTGAAATGTATCTCCCTGTGCAGTCAATGGATTTATCATTCATTAGTCACTTTGTATCATCGGATGGACATCAGACTCCAGATACATCAAAAAGAATAACCTCTGAATATGGGAGTGTTTTTTGTCAATCCCAACTATTTAGCTAAATTAAAAACTTCAAACATAATGGCTGTAGTAGTAGTAATAATAATAATAATAATAATAATAACAACAACAATAAAAAATAATAGCTGACTTTTTAGTAGTTTTTTTTTGATTTTAAAGTTTAAGCAAGAATGAAATTATAGAAAACTTCAGACTAAGAAAAAAAAAATCACACTTGATTCAAGTGTTGCTATCTGTGATCAAAAGCATATTTGGAAAACAAATTCCAGGGGATTAAATACCTGCACTGAACTTGGTTTATAAAAACTGTGCTTTAAGGGCAGGGAAAGGGGGTGTCTGTTATTCTGGGTTGTTTGTCAACATTGTAAATTCATGCAGAAAGCACCAGCCTTGCTCACTTTTTCTGCTTTCCCAGAAGCTTTTCTAATTTTTTTCAAAGGGTGGAAAGGTGAGAAAAAGGGACATTTAAAGACTCTCTTAAAAGCAAAACTAGAATTTAAATAACCATTCCCCAAATTGTTTCCTTATATTTGAAATAGAACTAAGTTCCAGTTACAATGGAAATTATATCTTTAAAAATAACTGTTCAGGATTTTAGAATGTAACAGCTTTTACTAAATCTACGGAGATCAAGCTTTTCTTCCACCTTCATAAACCAAAATAGCTGTGTCCCACTTTAAGACAAGCATTTGAAATTAAGCTGAATTCTCTGTTTTCCAGTTTCTCTGTTCTTTTTGAGGCTCAACAAGAAACAACAGAGGAGATGATATCTCATAATCTGTAAAGTTGCAGGAGTAGATACCTTTCCTTAGCATCACTGATTTAGCATTGCATTTACAAATTAGCGTTTCTGCTCCCTGGAGGTACATCACCATCCAGTTCAGTTCTGCTTATCAAGAATGTCAGACATCAAGAAAGTAATGCACAAAACCATGGCTTTTCCAGTTTAGAAACCACTTCAACATCAGCCATCCATCTAAAAATAAAATAAAAATGAAAGATTAACACTCTTCCCCTCATAAAGCAGGAGATTCCAAGTGCCTCACACAAATATTGGGAGCTAGTACATTTGGATATACTGGTGAAAACATAAGAAACTTTATCTACTTTTCCCTAGTCCTTTAAAGCAGAACAATCCTTTTCTAAAAAAGAAAACTGCCTGCTCAGTCATTCCTTGTTTGTTTCTATTCTTCCCAAAAGACTTTTGTTGTTTAAAACTTCAGTAGTCTTTCCTTTTCCTTTCCATAGAGGTGTCCTGCAAGAGCTGTGTTCCTAATACAAACCAACCACCAGCAGAACGCCTGCAAGCAGCACGGTGGACCTTGTCCATTCATTGAATACAAAAGAGACAGTTTAAGTGATAACAGGATTTAAAAGGAAAGCTTACTAATTTCATGTTTATATCTCTAGCAGATGTTTTATTCTCACAGATTTACTAATTTTTAAGGTACTAGCTTCACTAAAGTGTTATAAAAAACCTATTTTTTTTTTTAAATTCCAAACCTGAAGCAGATCTCTGATATATATGTATAATTTTCTTGTAACTTTGCAGCAGTACAGGAGCCATGGTATTGGACTTGAAACAAAGCCTGTTCTCTGCTTCTTGATCTTTATTTTGTGACTGGTCATTCTGCATGATCACAGTTGAAACTTTCTCATATTTTGATCAAAATATCTTCAGATTTGTCAAGAAGGTCAGGGAAAAAATTATGTATTATTTATCATATTAAAATCCACATGGGTTTTTACAGATATCAAAGCTATCATTTAAAGTCTTTGCTTCAAGTGATTAAATAGAAGTGTTACTAAAATCACTCCTCAATAAAACTGAGCATGCTTTTAAGAATTCATTTCTGTATGGCAGGTAACTGAGTTTCTAGAAAAGACACAGACAAACAGACTGCATATTTAGCACCTGTCATCTACTTCCTAACTCATTTTGGACTGAGGAAAAGAAAGTAAACAGGAAGATTATGTATTCAATATTGTCCTAATATTAATAATGTCTTTTGTGACATTTTTATACATCAGAGATTTGTACCTTAAAACCCCTCTATAATTTATTATTAGAATCCAGATGTCTGACATGATGGACACAGGTTGCCTTCTGTTAACTACACTGCCTCTGAGACAATTTCTCTAAAATTAAAGTAACTGGTAACCTGACATGTGCTGTATATGCACACACAATCCACTATTTCTATGCATTATTGGTAGCAGCTGGTATACCCTGAGTAACAGTTTGTAGCAAACTCTAGTAATTAGTTCCTTAAAAGAAATTCTAGAAATCTGTGAAACTTTTGTCCACTGAAGATCAACGGTCCAAATAATCATACTTTATTGATGAGGGCATTATACTGGATATAACAAACTAGGTGCTTGTATATCTGAACAATTAATGACTGTCAAACAAACTCATAAAAACAAAATTAATGTTGATAGAGCAATCTTTAGCCTGCTGTTTCTTTAATTTCAGTAGTTTTGCAACCTGTAAACCTCTACTGTATTTGTTTGATAAACAACACTACCAGTTTGGTTTGATATCACACTTTTATATATATGTTCATATTTCTTCTACATATGTTCATATTCCTTTTACATATTCATCAAATACATTCATACGCATTAATTCCCCCACCACTTTTCTAACTGATATTGGCAACTAGCTTTCCACTAAGAAGTCAAAGGATATAATCACACTAAGGTCTTATGGTGGATCATGCAAAAGTATACAATCGACTTTTGTTTTGCAGATTACATGAGAGGCATTTTATAGTTCTGTATTTACAAAATACCTTCATAAATACTTGGAGATGGTTTCTGGAGTTAAGCAGTTTCCATTAAAATCATTGATTTTGATAGACACTTTTCAAGAAATGGGAATTTAAACGTTCATATTTATTGGTTTAGGTTTTATAGGAGAAATACATTTTAAAAAATCACTTAACGATACATAGAACAGTCTATTTCTATTGTCATTCTGGTTCACTCATGCAGAATGTGTTAGTGTTTACAGACCAGACAGTCCATTTTCAGCACTTTTAATCTTCCACAGATTTGACCATGAATCGATCCTGGTTGAGAGATCATTTGTGAAAGAATTAACCTAGTTGAGCATGTGAGGTCAGAAACAGAATGGAATAAAGAACAGTCAAAGCTTGAGAAATAAAATAGATGTTCCTAAAGATTCCTCTTTTTATTGAACTTTGACCAAAAAAACCCACTAGCAAACAAAAAGGCAGAAAGCTATTGGGTCATTAGTACTTGTTGGGAATTTGAATTAGAAATTAGGAAAAAGAAAATGTCAGTCCAATGACATTTAGTTTGGCTTCTCAGACATAAGGAGAGTGACAAATGCTTGGAAGGATTTACTGAATGCATTCCACAGAAAATCAAGGCAATTTAAAATTTTTTTCATGAGATTATGAAAAGCAGATTTGGGGGTAAGAGACAAACTGATGTGTAGATGAAAACTGAGATGCAATTTTAAAGAACTAATTATCATTAATGTAAGAAAAATAGATATTAAGAAACTTCCAGTTGTTTCAGAACTTATTGCCGAAAATCTCTACTCAGGAGAAAAAATGAAAACCAGAATTTTTAGAAAAAAATATGTATTCTGTAACTATGGAATTTGACATTAGATAAAAACTATATTGGTTATTTTGGAAATTAAATTATCCTAAAGTTCTGCATGCAGTAATGAACTCTTGTCACACCCTTCCAGTCACCATGCAATCAGCAGAAAACTTTTGCCTCCATGCTGCCTTCCAGAGAGCCATGCAAGATGCTCCTCTCCCCTATGCTCATTTAGCTTACCTTCTTGGGAGGAATTAACTTATATTTATTTTAAAGATAGATGTTATTAACATCCACACTTTACAGCATGTTTAATTGAGCTCTTTAAAAATTTGATGATCCTCCCACTGCAAAATTTCTTGTTAAAAAGCTTTTCTCTTCCAAATCCTTTGTAAAACAACATTTTACTGCTAATTCCTGCCCATTCTTGTTCACCATGTGACATGAAGGATTCTATTGTATGCCTTAGAGACCATACTTTATTAGACAGCGGAGTCATAGAGGACACATGAGTATCTCATGGGAACAAATGTATACAAAAATGGTGGAGGTTTTTCCTCCAACACTAAGGTAATTTATTCTCCAACAACACCAAGACCAGACATGTATTAAGAAAAAAGGAACAACGCAACTAGAGTCAGTAAGCTTTAAGATTTCTGGTAAGGTGGCTAGACAAGAAGGCAGAAAATGCAGTATGAGTTAGGGAATGGTAAAACCATTAGTCTGGGAGCGAGGAATTGCAACTGAGAATGTGTTAAACTGAACTACAATATTTCTCTATCAACAGACTCAGAAGTTTTTGCAGATTAATCTTTGAGCTGCATGTGTGGTTGGAGAAATCATGACTGTAATTAATACAAAATAGTTGGCCTGTGTTTTTTTACACAAACCTCATATTTCAGGACAGAGCATCCAGAGAACTGGTGAAAGAAATGTTTAAAGCAGGCTTTAGAATTCTCAGCTCTGCTACTGAAAAGCTGTATAAAATTTAAAAGTCACTAAATATATCAGCCATCTCAGTTTATCTGTCTAATAATTAGTGTATTAAAATATTGCCATCTTTTCTTTTCCTCCTGAAGAGGAATGAGGTGAAGAAGAAACACCACACATCTGAAGTGTGATGCAGCTTTTGAGTGCAGTGAACTTCCTTGACAAATAGTTGTTCCCATGAAAAAGAATTGCAGTTTCCAAAAATGTTGCTGGGTGAACCTCTGGAAAAAAGTATAGGTGATGTATTGCTGATTTCTTTTTTTTTTTCTTCTGCAGGGTGTCAATGCTTTATGGAAGCAATGCCAAGATTTCCTTAGGTTTCACAAGACCCGAAAAAATTATCAGCTTCTCTCATTTATATCACCAGTGAAAATATTGACAATTATAGACTGTTTGTTCAAGATGTCCTGTTGCACCAACTGGATTTTATTGTTTGTTTGCCAAGAACAAACAGTACAGAGGCCTGAATGCTTGATGCATGAACAGTCTTTGGAGTTTAGCATAGATATGCACAAAAGATCAAAGCTGCTGCTTTGCTAAAAGGGAATGCCTGTGCCAGTGGCTCATTTGTCTCACGATAAAGTCATTCTGGAAAAATCCTGTACTCTGACAAATTTCAATTAGGTTAATTACATTCTGCTTCCCTAAATTTCCCCTGCAGCTTCAGATGGAGACAGCTTTCTTAATTTCCTTTCCTAGCATGCTGTAGAGAGCTGCTGTGTTTTGGTAAATAGCTGCTACATTCCACCCAACATGTGGCTGGTTTAATCCCTTTTTCTGCAGTACTTTAGCAGTGTGAATTTTGCCTTATTACACTGGAAAACATTCTGTTTCAGCAAGAATAAGTTACAGATTCCCTTGGTGTTTTGGGTATCATGTAAAATGGCTTAAGTGGAAGTAGGAATCCTGCCCTGAACAATTTTTCCTGGATTAACTGAGTTTAAGAGAACAACTTTCTGTATGCATGCGTGGTGACAATGAAGGAGCAACACAAAGTCAGTCAAAAAATGTTTACATGCATTTTCTTCAATATTATCTTTTATTGACACGCATTTTCTCTTTTTCTCCCAAAAAGGAATTAATCTTGATTGTGGTTACAGAAAGCGCAGTCATTTTCTCTCCTTATTTCTTCAGCTCTCAGCCATATAATTTGACGTAGGCCTAACATTTCTCTAACTTTTTTCTTCTATATCAGTGTCTGGCAAGAACTTGATCTTAACTCGGAGTATATATTCATCAACTCGCTAAAAAGAGCTGCTAAACCCTCCTTCAACTCTTCTGTCTTAGCTTTGTCCTGTGTGTGTTGTGGCAACACCTACTCTATGCAAGGACTCTTCCTTCTCTACCAAAATGTTTTGTAGGTAGCATGATATTACTGGGACTAAGGCTTAGGGTATGTGGTAACAAAGTAGGATTCCTCATTATGATTCACACCAAAACTTGATGTGTCTTCTAACAAGGTTAATTCAGGCGAGCAAATAGCAGTTCCTGATCTTGATCCTGAGTACTAAAGTGAAAAATTTCCTTTGAGCATTATTTTTCATGGATTTAAAGGTATTTAAGGTATTAAAAACCCCAAAGTATCAAACCTTCTTCCTTAATCCACTCTATCCTGAATTTAGAGCACTATATGTTTTACTGGATTATTCTAATCTGCAAATAATAAACATACTAAAAATACAAGTAAACTTTGACGTTTATTTTTAAAATTAGAAAATATGATAGCAAACATACTCTCAGATATTTCATGATACATGGTAGATAAGTACGAATGTTGGGGTTTTTGATGGCTGGAATTTCCGAGTTATTTTAGTAACTACTCAAAATATCAGTATCCCAACTTGTACATGGCCACAGAGAGTAATATAATTTGACGATTTCTGCAATGTGGTGACCATTGCATCTTGCCAAACTTCCAAAAAGAACCTTGAAAATGTTTTGGGAGGCCCAAATACAGTAGTTCAGATACCAGGTCAGACATTTTTCTTTGGATTTAAAATGCCAGGGCACAGTCACACACACATATGGACAAAGCTTAATGCCTCAATTATTTTTCCTTTTTATTATTTTCAATTAAAACATACTTAGATAATCAAACATCTGTGTTTTCTTTGCATTACAGACAACAACCAAATCTAACAATTTCTTTAGTACCACACTCTTTTAATTATTAGTACAATTAAACTTTTTGAATAGTCACATTTGGATTGTTGCATTTCAAGACCACTGCGAGTGAGAAAAGGGTCAGGCACATGCACTACAAATTTGAAACTTACAGTAAATGGAAACATTTCTGAGCACGTAGATCCATATATTCCAGGCACAAAACAGGTAAACTTTGCAAGTATCTACTTTATCTGAATGTTATCAGGAACTAGAATTTACATTTTACCTATTAAAGAAAAACAATTACAATGAATGGGGAGAGTTTATTTATTGTAACCAGTCTATCCTATTCTGTCTGGAACTTGAAATTTATCTCTTAACTCAATAACTGAGCATGGGTCACAGATGTTACAGAGCAGCAGAGACAATTAGCTGTCCTAGCATGAGTTCTGAATGGAAATTAAACCTATAGTGCACTGACTCCTTATCCTGTTAATGCACAAACTGCTCTACTTTTTCTTGGCTTCTTAATATCGTTCTACAAGATACCCTACTTAACCAGAAGTATTTGCCTTTTTAGGTAGAAAACTTGTGAAGGTTATAAGAAAACTGTGCATGGAAGAGAAAATGAGGTTTTTAAAAAGAGAGAAAGTGATAAAAAATAAGTATTAAAAATTGTCATTCAATTTCTCCTTTTCTTCTGCAGGAGAGTTGACAGCAGAATTTGCTTTTCAGGCAAAGGTCATCACATACAATATCTTTTGCATGCTACTTTGATGAAGCATAAAGTTTTTTTGCGCAGTAGAAGAAAACAGGAATATAGGATTCTCATAATTTCAAATGGAAATGATGAAACATTTTTTGCAAAATTCTGCAGATCATGTATGTTCAATTTTTTGTTTTTGACACACCAAAGAGTGCCCTAAGAACAGTCTGCACCTAATACATCTCCATTAACACTCTGCTATAATTATTGACTAAATAAAAAAGGAAAAAAAAAGGAAAGAATTTTCAAGTACTTTCACCTCAAATCTTGATGGGTACAGAAGGAAAATGGCAGTGTCTGGCAGTCAGATATGCTCAAGAGTAAATATATGCTATAAAACAGTAGCAGTATGTAAACAAGTCTGCAGATACAGGTATAAGTCTCACGTGCACAGATGAAAGTCAAAAAGCTGAGAGATGAAAATCGACGAAGAAAAGAGTACATTTAGAAAACTAGAGGGAAAAAAGTGTTTACTCTCCTCCCCTTTTATTTTTTAGTACATTATACTTATCATGCTATATTTTTACATATATTTTTACTTCTTTACTATAAAAACATGTTCATCCACTGTCCTGGGAACTCTCAATATAATTAAATAGATATACTAAATAACATTTCTGTCAATTATCCCTGTGTTCAAACTCACTCCTCATCAGTATAAATGCAACAAACAAGTTCATTAACCTCCTGAAAAATTCCCCTGGAGGATCCTAAACTATGGACTATGTGGGGATGCATGACATGGGTCTCTTTATGTTCATAGCATTCAAGAATCCTAGAATAACTTGAGTTGGAAGGGATCCACAAGGATCATCAAAGTCCAGCATCTCAAGAGAAAGAGTAAGGTGGGTTCTGAGGAAAATGTAGAGTGGGTAGGATATTTTACTGAGGGCTACCTGGATTGGATTATGGCACACTTCCAGATAAAACCCTCACACAACTGATAATATTTGTCATTGGTCCAGGGAAATTGAGAGACAACTTGAATGCCTATGGTAGCCTAAAATCTTTCCACAAAATGTTTTCAATGAAATTAATAGGCACCAGCTTAAGGTGAAATAAGCAGCACTGAAACAACCTGTCCACTATTTCCAAATTGTCCTTTTCTATCTTGAAAGCAAACAAAAACTAGTGGGTTTTTTTTCCCCGTGATGGGCTGAGAGTAAGGTCATGTTCATGCTTAAAGAACATACTTTTTTACTTCTTCAAAATTTCTTTTCAGACTTCCTTATAATTGCCATCAGCTTCATAAAGGAAGTAATATTGTTATATTGATTAACAGTGGCTGCATTTTCCAATTATTTCTATAATGAGTTTTGTGGCAATGACCCTGAAAATGGACAAAGACCTCATGTCAGATTAATGCTGATTTGATGTAAATTGTTATTTTTCCCCTCTCACCAGCAAATGATGATGATAGATCCCCACTGTTAATTAATCAAAACCTTTCAAAATAGAGTTCACCAGGTGGAAATAATTAGCAGTTAATTGTCTTCTGTTTATTACTCTTCAGAGATGTAAACAACAGTCTAGTTTTATTTGACAGTATTTACTAAAAAGACCTTTAATAAATAAATTAGTGGCACAAATGTTGTAGTTATGGGATGAATACTTGTTGTCGTGCATTTGTTTTATGAGAATGTTCAATGTACAAAGACCAATTTTCCCTCCAGAAAAGCAACATTTCAGCAGGTGCAAACATTTGCCATTTGTTTCATATGCAAAGTTTCCTTTTGCTTGTTGTTTCTTGACTGAATAATTGAGCGCCAGAAAAACATGAACAGGGTGTTTTAATGTGGAATCACACATGAAAAGGAGGCTTTTTCTTGTTTGCACCTTGATAGCTACAGAGGTTTTGTGTTTTAGAAAAAAACATGCTCTACTCAGGCAGAGTAAGAATTTATTAACAGATTAATTGCTATCATGATGGTAATGGCGATAGTGGTGATTGCTTTTTTTTGGAGTTAGTGGTCAAATGTCCCTTAGGTGCCCAAATCCTGTTATGAACATACATCCACAAATGAGGCACCTTACCCAATTCAGAGGAAACTTTAGAATCCATATTGTTGTTACATTTAAAGTAAAATAGATTAACCATCAGATTATTAAATGAGGTTGTTGATTAGCTCCCTTTTTCAAAAAAAAGGCGAGAGAGAAATTAACAAAAAAATTACAGTCAAGATAACCAGCAACCGTCAATCTGCAGTTTATTTTTAAAAGAGTGTCGCTCTTTAAAGCCACTAAATGAGATCCATTCCCCTTAAAGCTTGGTTTTATCCTCAGATGAAATATGGTTGTGGCTTCTAGTCAGGCTACAGCCAATTTTTAAATTCAAAATCTGTGTTACCAGACTTTTTTTTCCACTGACTCCTTTCTTGATCTCAGGACTGATGGCCATAGAGAACAAAAAGCAATATTGTTTCATTTCCACTGTGTTACTATTTCACAGATAGTACTTCAGTTTTTCCAGTTTGTACAACAAACTATGATTTCTAAAACATGAGTGTGAAAGCTCACCAAGAATTAAATTTTGTCCACTTTATTGCAAATAGTACGGATCTATCTGCTTGATTTTTGCTAGTGCTCATACGATAAATATACTGAAATAATGATGACCAGCCTTAGTTTTAGTATTTTTAAAACCCAAAATAGTCTATGAATTCAGTAACAGTAATAATATTAAAGAAGTTTATGTTTTCCATGGTGTGTATGCAGCTTAGAGGAGATATTTCCAGCGTACAAACTCTGTCATATCCTTGCAATGTAGAGCAAGCAATTGATACAATCAGAAAAATATAACCAAACTTTAAAATATTTCTTAATTTCTGTGTTTAAGCTGTCCCATTTAGTTCCAGACAACTACACTGTTTTCTGCAAGACCTGTCCTTGCAGTCAAATAGCCACCAGGTACTGGCATTATTTTCTCTCAGATGTCATTAGATAAGGCTCATTGACTTATTTCTTTTTTCAGTGTGACAATTTAATACTTGATTTCATTTTTACCTATAAAGAAAAAACCCACACACTTGTGTTTGCTTTATCAAACGTTACAGTAAGAACAAAACTATAAACTTCAGCTACCACTTAAAGAACTCAACTGTCAGGTGGTGATAAGCTAGTGTCAGGGCTAGGTCAGGACTCTGTAAGAGGAAGATTTGCACTGCTTTGCCCCTCTGGATCAAGGCAGTCAACTTTTGTCTCAATATAAATCCAGAAAATTAGAATCACTATGGCCTACCCTGGCCATGTTCTTTTATGTAATAATTCTTGTTCACTGTTCAGATTGGAGTTTTTCTGCCATTTTGTCTGTCAGGACAAAGTTCTACTGAATTTTATCTGCCATTCCTGCCATTCATTATTTTGAAAAGACCTTTTAAAAAAAAATCTTTCTTTAAGAAAGAATATATTTCTCTATTGAAAAGTTCATAATTCTTCCATCTAGGTGAGTAGCATTCTTGAAATAGATCAGTCTGAACTCCCTAAAATCAATTTCTAAATTTTTCCTTGAATGTGATATTTTGTGGGTTATTTTTAGCTTTAAGACTTCCAAAAAGGCCATTTAGCACCATTTTGTTTTGAATTTCTCTTCATGACTTTAAAATGTCCCGGCTGTGATCATGTATTATTAGTACATGTGACTACAGGACTGTTTTTATTTTAATGCTGTCTTTTAAATAGGAGGGAGTACCAGCTGATTGCTGTGTTTTCATACCTGTGTATGCTTCTGTGCACACCCACAAACTCCCACACACAGGCACACGTGCACACCCACACACACACATACACACACATGTAAACTGCCAGGTTCATTTTAAGGTTATAATTTCATCTGTAGGTTCATGCTCAGAATGTAAACCATCACCCCCCTTCTACTGAAATTAGACTGTCAAGCTCTCACAGTAGTTCATTTTATTTGTCAGCCCAAATTTAGCATAGATAATACTGAAATATATATGAAAAACTGCTTTAAAAACCCAACTGGTTTCTAAGTGATACAGGTGTATATAATTCCCTGTCATGACATTCCATATGATAATTTATTAATAAGACTACTCCAAGTTTATTGTTTTCTCCTTGATTTTTCTCTGTCTTGTTTTATGCTTTCATCAATCTCAGCCAGAGAGAAGGAACAAAAAACTCATATGGATTTGCGAGCTTTAATTTTGTATTAAACCAAAACTTGTAATATTCAAATAGCCTTTTTTCAGCCTTAGAATTACAGACCTTGAAATTGGAACTGATTTTATGCTTTCCTAAAATAATATTTTTATGAGTGAAATTGGAAGAGCAGCCCTCAATGGGAGAAGAGGGAAAATGGACCTGGCTGCTGCTACAGGGGAGTTTGAAATTTTGCTTGGAGAATAAAGGAGAGCTTTACTGCAAACATCCAAAAAAGGGAATTTTTGTTCTGCAGAACACATTCTTCTAACTCTCCTCCTTGTCTGAGTTTTCTCCTCCCCTTCTACTAAACAGGAAAATAAAAGCTTAATTTTTTAGGGATACAGCTGGCCAGTTTTAAACATTGGCATTGATATTAGCTGAATAAATGGAAACCTTTTCCTTTTATATGTATGCTAATAATATAAAACATTTTATATGGAGATTTCTGAAACTTGCAGAGGTGATAGGTAACATATTCCATACTTAACAGGTAAGGAACTGAAACAAAGGACCAAGGTTAGTCTACAGACTAATAACAGTCTGTACCCTTATACTTTTTCCTCATCTCTCAGATAATGTGCAGGAAAGGGAGGTAGGTTATCCCAGAATATTGGCCAGGTAAGATTCTGTATGAGCTGTTGATTGCACGTTATTCTGTTTCATATAAAAAATTATATTCTATTTTATATAAATAACACCAAAATACCCCATAAAAATGACAGAACTAGTGAAATTCCATGTCAGTGCAAAGGGCTCAAAATCCTCCACTGACTTCTCTGAGCTTTGTATTTCAAATGACCAAGATTTCACAGTTATGTCATTTTTGGAAATTTGAAAAGAAATGCTGAGTCCTATGATGTTAAGAGAAGCCTTTGTGTTCCTACTGATAGGAAGCAGGGAAGTGGTCACAGCACCGAGCCTAAGAGTTCGAGAAGTGTTTGGACAATGCCCCCACACCAAGGCACATGGTGTGAGTCTTGTGGTGTCTGTACAGTGCAAGGAGCTGGACTTCAGTGGTCCTTGTGGATCCCTTCCAACTTAAGATATTCTGTGATTCTCTGATTCTATTATGCAAAATCTGTGACTGTAATATCCAATAAAAATAACCAACGTCAGTAACCGAGCATCAGTTACTTTATAGTTACTTGTATAGTAAATACTTTGGACTAAGGCGTTCTGCAGTACATACATACAAATTATTGGATGAATGAACAAATGAATTAATAAATACTCTTGCCACATTTGACAGAACAAAGGGATTCATTACACTTAAGCTGTGAGTTATTTTGCTTGGGCTAATGTAACAAAGTGATAAGCTTTTGCCAAAGTGTAAATAAATGCAGCAGATAACTCAGCTGTTTCAATTGCACTGGAAGCACATCAAAATATGAAGTAAAGAAGAAGGGAGCGTTCTCCCTGTGAAGCGCAGGATTGGTTGCTGTGTGCCTATGTGCTCCTCCATGGCTTTAGCTTGTCTCCTTCAAATGCCATGAAACTCCAGTAGACACCAAGAGGTCAGGAGGTGAATTGACATGAACGTTCATAGATGTAACTCATCAACACCAAATGAAGTGTATTTTTTGCAAATTTTGTAAACAGATAAGGAGTGGTGGATTTTAAGCTGTTTCTACCCTTCTTTAAATATTAGGGGAAAATAGTTGGTGATAAAATGTATTGTGACTTTAAAAGCTGAAAGATTTTGGGGTAGGAGGGCAAGAAATCAAAGACAGTAAAAAGAGAGTAGCGAGAAGACATCTGGTCCTACAGCCTGTTGCTTTCTCATAGCACTAAGTGAGCCCTCCAAAGTGTTGGCTAGACCTGTATCCATATCTAACATCTCGGACTGCACCTCCATGCATCCTGATTATTTCTTTATTTTGACCTGACAGTTTTGTGTGCCTGGTAAAGAGTGAATTTAGCTAGGTTCTCTGGTATCTAGCATTCCTGCAGAAACAGTACCAGTAACTCCAATGAAAACAGCAGATGTCTGAAAGTCCTGGGGAAATGACCTTTCTCTGTGGGTATTTTGGACATGCCGACCTCACCACATGTGTGATGTAGAGCTCAGAGCCACCTTCTCAGAAACTGCAGCCTATCCAGAATACCCCTGCATCTGTGCAGATCCAAACCATATTCTTTTCCAAAGAATAGGAAATCTTTTGCTAGGAAAAAGATAATGAAACTTTATGAAAGAAAAACAACTAAGTAAGAGACAGGTGTTCTCTAAAATTTAGGGTGAAAATATGGGGTGAGGGAGTAGAGACCTGACTGGGATAAAATGTTTTATCGCTGTTAATTAATCAATTCTATCCCGTTGTAGTTAATGATTAAACAAAATTTCTATCAGCCTTACTGTGCAGTGGACTGTGTTGAATAAGGCAGTGGCTTAGCTCACAGATGTGAAGCTGTATCTCCATCACACTGAAAAAAGGAGCCTGTCAAACAGGCAGAGTTTGGTTGCCCTAGAAGAGAGAACACAGTAACTCTAAGGTGATCTTGAGCAGATCCCATGTGAGCTCTTCTGGTAGGGGAGCTGGTGGAGACACCTGAATTACTTCTTCTATTCTGTAAATACTCTTACTTATTCTTCCCCAAAGTTTTATCAATCTCAGATTTTTGCTGAATCATAAATATGCTATAAAACAGAAAAGAGAAAAAAAAAAAGGAAATTAAGGGGAATAATGGCTTAATAAGAGGAAGAAATTCAGTAGAGTTAAAAATTCAAAGCCCAGTTAAAGGTAGTTAAAACTCTAATTAAAGTACGGTTGATTTATATTCATTATCCAATCCATTAATCATAGAAACTTTATTTTGAGGAGATGGGGGATGAAACCACGAAGACGTCAGATTCATGAATTTATTTAATGCGTAAAACAAATAACATTATGGAAAGCAAAAAGATATGTGGAGGCTTCAAACTTTCTTACAAAGAAAGAAGTTGGATGTGGCTCCTTCTTTTAGTTGTCTTCAGATGTGGGGCTTTGAATAACATATTTAACCTGAAAAATATAGGACTACCCCTTTTGTGATTAATTTGCCTTGAGAGTCTACTAGCTCCTTCATCATACAGACTGGGCTGGGTGGTGCTAGAGGAAAGAAGCCAAAATCAACAGGATATGGATTTAACAGCTCCAGAGTACAAAACAGAGTTATCCATTACCAACACAATTTTTAGAAATTACTTAAATAGCCTGGTGTGTATCATAGACCAATTCATAATAATTTTAACCAACACACTTACAGGTTATGTGGATTTTCACATGCTAATTTACCAGCTCAATAAAGAAATAACTGAATAGCCCAGTGTGTATCCTTGTCTAGTCCCAAGAAACTTACATTGACAAGTTATGTGGGTTTGACCAAACTTATTTACCACTTAAAATCAAAATGTATCTACCATAGTAGCTCCTGTATCAAATTACGTGAAGAATGTGCTTCTTGTAACACTCAATAAATGATCTCATATGTGTCCCATAAACCTTCACTCGTTTGCCAAAACTGATGAAAAAGAGAAGCAATGCAGAAACTGATCCTTAACATTAATATTAAACAAAAGGCATAGACAGAGAATGGCAAAAACATTCAACCCAGCTCCAAGGAGCAATGTACACCAGCATTACCTCATAAAAACAACAGTTTGAGTATCTGAGGGCTTCTCAATCAGGAACATCAGAGACTCATTCAAAGACGGGTGTGCAAATGTAACGTCATTCGTGCAAAATATTTGAATCAAGGAAAAAAAAGAAAGTCTAAAAGCAGGTTGTTTAAAGGTAGCCCCTGGTTTGTGTTTTTGTATTTTTACAAGTTAAAAGTGCATATCAAGCTAACCCACCAATTAAATACAAAAAATCCCCCAACAAAGCAAAACAAAACAAAACAAATTCTCAAACAACAACAAAAAAGCCATAGCAATTTTTAAATACTCTTGTCCTAAAATACTTTTGTTAATCAAGCAACCCACAATTATTTTGCAGGATAAAATGCAGATTGCAAGAATTATTTTTGCAATTACTAGTAAAGCCAGAACCCATAATGACAGTGAAATGATACATAAGTTCATTGATCTGAATTAAAGGAACTGGATCTCCTCTGAGATGAAGGATCTGCTTAAATGAAAAGAAAATAATGATCTCCATTCTCCTCCTCCCAAAAGAGGAAAAAGAAAAAATGAAAATAAAAGTCAACTGTTAATATTTGGCATAATACAGAGTCCCATCTGTTTTTGAACATACCTGTTTCTCAGCAACTTTTGGACAGTGAAATGTAGCAGTAACGCCCTGACTCACAAAATCATCATAAAAGCTTGACATAATCAAACATTCATCTGTTCTGATTTTAGTAGTCTTGGAAATACCAGAGAGCTGTTTGGCTGATTAAATACTGAAATGATGTTTCCCTCTAGGCATGGATATTTACTTACCCTGTTTTTCCATGAGATATTGGTTAATTTGTATAAAGAGAATTTTCTTAGGAAAATTTTTATCATTTCCATCCAGATTCCACTTCCTTCAGTCCAGTAACTCTAATAAATTTTTAAAGTCCGGGGTGTACTCTAGTCCCATCAAGGATATGACGTGTGTGTGGCTGGAATACACACAATTAAAAAAATCTCCCTCCAAAAGTACTCTATTTTCTTGGGAGACTTTCAAACTAGAATATACTATGCAAATAAAAAAAGAAAGTGAGCATAATAAATAAAAAGTAATTTTACAGTTGGTATCAGTTTTCATCTATAAATAAATTAGAAAGAACATTAACTGAAAAACCAACCAGATCATGAAAAGGGTGAACATCACAGCTACAAAAGCGAATGCAAGATTTCAGTGTCTTTTCCAAAGGTTTTCCCTAGCTGAAGCAAAAATGGCATGCTTCTCATTCTGAAGGAAGCTCGACTCTCCTTTTCCTACTGTTGCCTAAAATCATACTCAAAATAACTGTTTCTTCATTACTGTAAAATTTTGGAAGAGGAGGCCATAGGAAGATAAGCTGGTTGAAGATATTAAGAACCTTCAACTTGCCATCCATTCCTTTGTGAGAAACTCTTTCTGCTACACTATTGCTCATGGGGAAATGTGTGTGAACAACACTGCTTCAAGCCAAATCTGAAATTTTTCCTTAGTTTAGTAACAAGGCTTGAGTTACGCATCTGTTTCTACTTACCCGGAACTTTCCAAGCTGCTGAGTGCTCCAGAAAGAGGTCTCTGAAACGACCTGGAGCTGTGACACTGGCATTTACCTGTCCCTTCTCAGTACTCTACTGCTTCTTCTACCACGGGTTTTTCATTTCAGTGTTGGATACTATAGACTTAAGTCAAACCTGCACTCAACTCATTCTGAGGGTGTCAGTAAATATGCATAAAATTCAGTAGCTATGGTGAAGTACTTAAAGAATATTTGTAATCTGTAACCCTTTTCCTGTTAAATATAATTCAGAGCATCTTACTGAATGTACCCTAATTCTTTCTTATGCTACTGTAAGAAAAATAAGGCTATACTAAAACCAATAATATAATGTTGCTGACTCATTCTATCCTATGCCATTTCATGGCATTCCAAAGTGACATTGAAATACCTCTAATGGAACTATTTGAATCTATTTTTCATTTATATTAATAGTAACAGCTACCGGTTGGAACAATCTGTGAGAGAATTTGGAAAGCAGTACCGCGGTTATTAAGCACAGCCACATTCTTTCCAAGCACCAGTGGTGGTATTAATTTAGTTTGATTCACCTCACAATAATATTTTCCAGATAAGCCATTTTCAAACCTAATGGTTCAGGCTCAGCATTTCTTGAAGTAACATAGAAGTGTAGTACTGTCTGTGGAGCTGGTCTTGGAACACCTGCATAGAAAACTAGCTCCATGAATTGTTCTTTAAAAAACAGTGTGCCCACATGCTAAACTGATTATCATCCGGAAATGTGCATGGGAAGAATGCATTCCAGCCATCATCTTGAGTCCATTTTGGGATAATGTTTTCTCCTTCTGGACTAATTTCTCCTTCTAGAAGTATCTGTGGTTCAATAAACCATGCATATCTCCTAGTTGAAAGGTCAGTGAAAACACAAGAAATGAGCAGAGTTCAATGCTTTCTGCAGTGGGGAGCAGGACTAAGTTCTAGTCCTGTCTTTGCTGTTGCTGTGTGGCTGTATCAAATCACTTGTGCACTGGCTGGCATATTTTTACCAGTGAGAAGGATTAATGACCTTGCCATTTTTTGTAAAGAAATTCAATATTATTTCATAAAAGTAAGTATTGGCAAGTTGAATATAATTATTAATAAGTACAAGGAAATACCCTGTAGTCACTGGTGCCCTATAAGAAGATTGATTAACTTGTCTAAGGACACTTTTCTATCAAGAACTGACATTCACTGTGCATTAAAACTGTCTGAAGTTTTTTAGGGATTCTGCTCTTTTTAGCATGAGAAATAAAAACCTTAAGGCCAGGTCTTGCAATGAAAAGCTATCACATTTCACAGAAAACCCTAAACTGATAAATAAATGGCTCTAACATGCGAATTTTACTGGCAATTTGTAGCTTTACTACAGCAGTGTTTCCTGGGGTGCCATTGTCTATAACCTGCTTATATGGCTCTGGCAAGGGACAATGTTGTAATCAATTGCATATTCAAGATGCACATGAAGTAGGGATATAGTGTAAGAAGTTACTGAGATTAATGAGTATTATATAAGCGTGCATCATAGAAATTAATAATTTGAATCCTAGTATAGTCATGCCCATGTTGGTGGGCAAACCTCTGCACTCTACTGGTACATTTCAGCTTGATCAGTCAAGTTCCACAGTCCTTTTATCATTACTGAATTTATTACCTCACTTAGTGTATCCTTATGGTTACTGCTCCAAAAGTAAAAAAATCCAAACCAAACAAAAAACCCACCCATGAAACCATAAACAAAGGAACAAACCACCAAGAAGAAGCAAGAACATTTTCCCCAAAGGTCCTAAAAGATATTTTGTATAAGAATTCCAGGTTCAAAAAGAAGCTGACTTTTTTTTTTTTTTTTAAATGAGAGTTCCATGCAAAATCAGATTAATGGTCTACAATGCCATCAAACTGTAATGCTAGTAAACATTTCCACAGATACTTAGGGATTGTTCACAGCTTCTGTACCCTTCACTGGCTTGATTTTACAGTGGATCATATTCACCACAATATGTATGCATTGTCGAAAAATAATGAATCGGGTATATCCATAACATAGCATTTCAGTATTTGCATTGTCCTATGTATGCATGGTAATTTTTTTTAGGATTGTAATGTCTTCAAGTGTGGAATTTTTCTCGAGAAAGTGATATTGTACTTGTCTGTTTGTTCTTTTGCAGATTAAAGACAAACATATTACTTATATTGATACTAGAAGAAGAAAACAGAGAAATCTTTTTCTTCTGGTATTTAAATCAGACAATATTTGAGTAGAGTTTGACTTCTCATTATAGGGTCTAGGTACCAAGTTGAAACATCTGAGCTTTACCCACTCCTATCAGAGTTCAAATTCTTCATTAATATAAAGCCATGTGGTAAAATACTTGTGAGGGTGGTGTAGCAACTCTGTGAAAAGAGTCAGTGTAAACAATATGACTGTTTTAAGTAGATACCATTCCTTTGAATGTGTTAAGGCAGCAAAATTCAGTCCTTTTTAAAAATACTGTCTAGATCTGTTTTCAGCATGCTCTACTGCCAAGCCAATCAAACAAATAAAAGCATTGGCAAAACAGGTTTAACAAGCCATTTAATGAAATGAATTATTTCCTCTGTCCCTGAAGAAATTAACATTTATTCCTTTATAAAATCTACCTTCATAGTGATTATGTCATGTGTCATGTTCATGGCATAATGAATTCTATAAAAATTACTTCACATTCCTTCACGCTTATTTGAGAATGGCCAGTGATTATGAACTACGACATACGTAGGCAATGAATAAGCAGCATTCATTTTAAGTGTTGATAACTATGATAGTCATAGCCAAATCAATTATGCGTGCTCAGCCTTTGGTATACCCAGGAAATCCAAGGAACTGAGCTCACTTAATGTGCTAAATGAAGTTTTTCCTTAGATATGCAGGTCAGCTATGCAAGACCCTATTTACCTCTTCACGCACAGTTACCATTTTTCCTACCAGCTGCTGAGCATTTTTAAAACAGAAAGTTGTCATGGTTATAGAGGCATAGCCACATTCTATCAGACATTCATATAGGTGTACAGCAACAACCACATATGTTCAGTCTGCACTGACAAAAATCTTCTCTCTGCTCCCTCCATGATGATGTCTAACTAGAGTCCACAGAGTGACGAACTTTAGAGATTTCTCCAAGAGTCAGCATAAATGTCATATCAAGTTTGATTTCCTCTACCATACAGAGGCCTTCAGAACAACTCTAAGAAGCCATGAAACCTAAATTGACCCCACGAGCCTACTACCATGCTTGAGGTCACACAGCAAAGATGCAAAATTCTATCCTCTCCTCTGAAGAAGACACTTTAGAAGTGTGAAGATAGCAGCAGAAAAAGACAACTCATAATATCTAAGCTATCTGGCAACCCTAGTTGGCACAGGGTTTCCCAGAGATCACTTTCAAAGTGAAGAACCTTTCCGGCTCTCCTATCTAATGCCAAGACACTTAAAAAGCATTATCTGAGTAAATAAATAGACTCCATCCTACCTCTCTTGGCAGGAGATCTATGAAGCTGACAGTATGGTTTCACAGAAACTGAATCCTCTAGTTGGCTTTGCAAGTTATTAATTACGCAGTGCCATATTTACTTGCATTTGTGGGTATTCCCTGTGTGGCCTGAAGATAAAGTAAGCTTTTTGTCAATCCTAATGTAATTTAATTTAAGTCTTCCCATTGTCCCCTACTATATAAATGAGAAACTCAAGACAATTTCTTGTATCATTTTACTTGCTCTACTTTTTCAGGTATAATTATTTGTATCTGGAGCTAACAATGATTCTACTTCTCCACAATCAAGTATAAAGAAAATTGAATATTTTATAAACTCATATTTTTGGAGTTACTTTAAAAATTGCAATCAGTTTAAAAATATGTAATTAAAAAATAATGCCTATTTGAATAATAAAAGCTAAAGGGAAAAAGGGAAAGGGCTTTCGTTGAGAGATATAGGAACTGAGATGCAATTAACAATTGACATTTTAATGTTTTTTACAGCTAGATTTAAACACATATAGACATATTTTACAAAACAGATGACTGGAGTCTGCTTAGCTAAAGACTAACGTACATAAAAATGCAAAGAAATTAGTAATGTATGTACTACTGAAATAGTACTCTATTCCTGTTTTCAAGGGTTTAATGCAAGTAGCAAAGCACAGCAAGAATGACACCACAGTTACTATATTAACTTGTAAAGAAAAATGAAAGGATTTTTAGGAAGGAAGGAAGGATGGAAGGGAGGAGGGGCGGAAGGGAAGGAGGAAGGGAGGAAGGAAGGGAGGGAGGAAGGGAGGAAGGAAGGGAGGGAGGAAGGAAGGAAGGAAGGCTAGTTAAGCTATAATTTGGCTTTGGCCCTTCTAGTTGTCTCCTTGCACAACCTTAATATTCTCATAGTCCTCCTGAGCTGCCTGCCCCTTCTTTCAAGGTTAATAAATTCTTTTTTTTCCAGGCAGACAGATACCCAACAGGTCATCCATTTTGGTACATGGGGACATCCCGCTCCCACATTTTTAAGATCTTCTTCTTGAAGAATATCCATCTTTCCTGGACTCCTTTGTCTCCTTTCAGTACAACCTCCCAAGGAACTCTGTCAACTGGGCCTCTAAACAGACTAAAGTCTGCCCTCCACACTAGTACCATCTTGCATTAGCATTGACCACCTGCTGTTGTAGCAGCCCTTTCCATTCTTATCCTAAACATTTAGCAATTTTTTATAAGACAAGTTTTGCAAATCAACAGTCAGGGCACTGACAACTCCTGGAAGCACAAGCAAAAGGTAGAGGTATCTTGTAAATGATGGCACCAAAATCTGTTCAGATTTGCTTCAGCAAATTGATGAGGGATATCTTTATAAAAAATCAGTTATTATAAATTATATTTTTCTTTGCATTTCCACACTCTGTACAGAACAACGCATCAGGATTGATCCTCAGCCAAAAGGTACTTTGTTATATTATGTACAGTAGGAAGAAATAAAAACCAAAAACTCATTATATATCCTCCCCAAATAATTCTTTCTCCAGATGAAGTTCAAGCCTGCACTTAAAGCACAAAGTAGCTGACACAAACTTTCAATAAATTGCCTTTTATGAGGGAAGGTAACAGCTTCTGTGTCATTCAGGTGTATCTGTGTCTTAAACCAGTGTTTCTCTCACACATTAATTACACAAAATAGATCCCCCAGCCCATGCATATGGAGTGTCTTCATTCACAGTTAAATCTGCTTCTAACTCGTTTTTTATCACCCTTGGAAAATCTGTAGTGGAGTTGTAGTGGGTGGTCAGGTAGGAAAAAATGCTCAGCATCAGTGGTAGTCTCCCCTTCTCACCCTCAGTTCTTCCTTTCCTTTGTAGAAGAGGTTATAGTTCCATATAAAAACTATAGGCCACCCAAGCTGAAGATGTTAGTAGTGAAGAGGCTTTTTGGAGATTGGTAGCCATCACCTACTTCGAATGACAGGGAAAGAATTACAGTGTTTGAGCATGTAAAGGTGAAGTAGGCACTCAAAGGTTACTAAAATGTTGAATCATTTCAGAAAAGCTTTTAAAATTGAGTTTCGTGTTTGTCAGATTAACAGCTCTGAAGATCAAAATAATTTTCTGAATCGCTGCCACCAGAGGACCCTCCTACTTCTGATGACATGCCCCCATCCAAAACCGAATGTGTCATTTTTTCAGGGATGAGCATTACATTAAAACGTAATGTACAGCTGAGACTTCTTTACACAGATTATCCAACTGTTCAGTTTTCCAAGTTTGACATGTGGTGTCTATCTGAAAATGACTGGGAAATAATCTTGAAGGCTTAAATTTATGGACTTTTGAAGAGCGGTGGAGAATAATGAATGATTATTCAGTAAGTGCTTATGATTTGCCGAGGGCCACAAGAAAAATATGGGATGGAATAAATGATGCTACTTGTACTGTGAAATTTAAATACAATGTTTCTTAGATTTACAATGTCCCAATATCTAAAGCAGCTTTACCTCATATATGATTTTTATGTATGTATTTATTTAGAGGGAGGAGCATAGGAATTTTTAAGTGAGCAGCTTCAGGTATTTATGGCAGCTGCATTTCTCCCACAGCTGATATTACTTTCTTGTCAGTAAGACGGAGTTTGCAGAGACCTGGGGCAAATCTTTACAGTCAGCTTCTGAGATTTGAGGATAGGAACATCCTTTTCTGATGTGAAAAGGATAAGGATCACCAGAAATGGTCACAGAGACCTTTCTTTGCAGTCAGAAGGAAGGTGCTGGACAAGAGCCATCAGCACAGAATGAAAATCTTGTGACTGATTTTTTTTTCCTAACAGCTTCCTGGACAAATTCTCAGTGATTGACCAAGTGGAAATGTGGGATGCCTGTTCAGTTTAAAATCCATTCTGCTCTATTAATCTATAGAAGATTGAAGACTAAAGGTACCTGGTGTTTAATTAATTTAACTTTTTTTCTAGACAGAAAGCCTGAAGAAACAAAGTTCTGAGTGATTAGAGAGGCATGCCAAAATAGAAACAAAATGGGGGGAGTGAGTAAAACTAATTAAATATTGCTCCTCTTCAGTGGGTTCTTGGGACACACATCCTATCAAAATGACAGATATTGTTATCTTCCAGTTTCTTCTTCTCAAGCACGCAGAAGTGGGAAATCGGAGCAGAACACAAACCTGCAATTGTAATTCTCAAGTAGACATGCTCATTTTAACATATTCAGAAGAATATCTTTAATGATGTCACACCTATCATAGGTAAAATAAGAAAGACAACCCAAAAGAATAGGGTTTAACACTGTCTGAGTTGCAGATAGCTTGTTTCTCATGTTCACAATTTTTCCTTATTATATAGATGATGATGTGAGAACATGGATGATCACAAAAAACACATTCTGTATCAAGCTCTAAATAGAGTCACAAGATATTTTTTCTACCCATAAGCAAAGGGGAGGGGCACAAATTTCTTGAGAGGCATGGCTGGGGGGAATCCTTCACTGCTGTTAGAATCTGCAGTCTGAGCAGAGCCTGTGGTGATTACTCAATGGGGAGAATCTTTGTTTATGCTAAAGAGGGGAAAAAAGTGTTTACCTAAACATTCACATTTAGAATTTATTGTGATATCTCTACCACTTACACATCACCAATTCAGTGACAGCTAAAAACAACAGAAGCACATTAACAAGACTGTACAAGCTGGGTGGATAATAGGAATGCTGTCTAGAATCCCAAGGGAGCTAGCATAGCTGTACCACTGAGATAAATTGGCGATTTAAGAGAGAAAGTCCTTCCCTCCTTTGAAAAACCGTTACTTTGATGTCATATGCTTGACATGGTGCTCTGTGTTCAGTTACAGAAGTGTATGTTTGCAGCCTTGTCAGTATGAACTCTGACCTTTCAAACATGCTGGCAGAGCTGAAAGATCCAGTTTTGCTGAAGGAGTCAACAACGCAGCAAAAAGGAAAGCAGGTTGGTTTCTTTACCTGAAAGATAGCAAAGATACCCTGGCTTATATTTGGTGTCACCAGTGAACTAAATATGACACAAACAACATTTTATCCACTTTTTTCCACACCAACAAAAATAGTTCTATACCTTTTTAAATGCTGAAGCCTACAAGGGTTGGTCTAGTGTTTGGCACAATTGATGGGTGAGAAAGAAAAAGATTAACAGCTTTTGACACCTTAAATAGATTAGACTCAGACCTCAATGGTAGATTCATCTACCACTAAATTTTTTAATTCATTTAATTGATTTGACAGTGTGAGTCCAACAACAAAACTCAAGTTAATTTTAAAAATCCATTCTACTTTCTCCCTCAGTATATTTTGGGTTCAGTTTTATTTTCTATATTTCTCAAGTGATGTTATAAAGATAAGATTTTAAATTTAAAAAAAAATCTTGGCTGCACTTTCCTTATTACAAGCATCTGCGTTTCTCAGACTTTATCAAGGAAAATTTGCTACAGTTAACAGGAGAGGAAGAAGAAGGACAGAAGCATGCATGCATGCCTCCTCGGAGCTTAAAAATTAGTTGACAGAAGTCAACTTAGGTACTTCAGAAATATACACATTGTATTTTCGCATGGAATATCAGACATTTAAATCTTTGTTTCAAATACCAGTTGCTAGACACCTGCTGCTGAGACCAAAACAGGAAAAACCAGAGTTTTAAAATATTTCATATATAAATAGAGTTACTTTGCAGCTATATGCTTTATACATGGATAATCTCTCTCTTTTATCACTCTCTGAAGGAAAAGCCCATATCCTTTCCAGGAGTAATTGCTGATATATAGACAAGAGAGAAGAAAAAACTTAAAGTTTATTTACTTCTCAACTTGGCAGAAGTGAAGAAACAATTAAAAAATTCAGGAAATCATATTAATTCTCTTTTTTCAATACTAGATCAACATACCTGTCTCAAAGAACACCTTCTACAAGACAGACATCATATAGGCAATACCCACACAAGAATTAGGAAAAAACACCAGAATGAAATTTGGAAAATTGTCTTGAGAATTAACACCAATAAGAAATTAAGATAAAGTAAAAAAATCATCAGCTGCTCACAGGCCCCTTTCTCCAAAATCTTCTCCCTCATCACATAAAACTAATAAAATGACAAGTTCTTTCCAACACACAAAACTCATATTGTTTTTACTCCTTCACTGCCTCCAGGTGTTCTAGAGAAGTCTCAGTCTATGTCCATTTTATCCTCAAACACATATTGGGTCTGGCTGAGCTGGAGTTCATTTTCCCATACATCCCTCAAGGTGCTGTGATTTGCACTGGTAGCTGCACAGGTGTTGATAAAAGGTGTTTTGGCTGCAGATGAGCAGTGCTGGCACAGCATCAGGGCTGTCTCTTCAACATTCCCACCCCCACCAAGGTGCTGGGAGTGGGCAAGAGCCTGGGAGGAGACACAACTAGGCCAGCTGACCCAAATTAACCAAGGGGATATTCCATACCATGTGATGTCAGCTCAGATATAGACGCTAAGGAAAGGCAAGACAAGGCGGTGGTATTTGTTTGTGAAGTCTGCTTTCTGGAGCAGTTGCTGTGTGTGCTGAGGCCCTGCTTCCCAGGAGGTGGCTGAATATTTCTTGCTGACAGGAACGAGGTAATAGCCCTTTTTATTTCCCTCTTTGCTTGTACATGTGCAAACTTTGACTTTTGCTTTAGTAAACTCTCTCATCTCAACCTATGAGTAATTTTCCATCTTAGTTTTTCTTACTTGTCCAGCTGGGAAGGGGAGTGACAGAGTTGATTGGTGGGTATCTGGTGTCCAGCCAAGATACCTTACTGTTAAGGTTTTAATTTCATCTCCCACATACCTTAAAAAATTCTATCTGGCAAAACACCTCTTCTTCCTCTAAGAAGAGCTGGATCTGGTTTACCCTCTTCATAGATATCTCATGCCACAGTCTGCTTCCAGTAATGAGGATTAATTGGAGTCACCTGCCTACATTTCCCTAGGTGCAAGTGTTCATTGTGTCCCAGACATCAAATAAGCTTGTAATATTTGCAGATAAAAAAATTTCCAGCTATTAATTTTGCAGTACTTCAGCACACAGACAGGCAGTATTTATACCTAAAGAGCAAAAATCACTTAAAGAGCAAAATATTCCTTGTACTTATAAGATGCAGGCCATACAAAATAGATGTTTAAATTATGCCATTAGATTATTTTTAGAAATAGTTCTGTGGGCTTTTACCAAAGGCCTTCTTTATTTTACTATTTTTGAAGAAGAAATTAAATTTATAATCATTATGCAGTTTAATTTCTTTCTTTGAAATCACTTCTCTTGCAATCTTTAATTGAGGAAAACTTTTCTAAATTGTAAATATCTGGCAAAGGCAAGACTAACAAATTAGTCTCTTATAAGTAGAAAGATTTTTTTTTTTCCACAATACTCTTTTGTTGCTTATCTACCCTTTGGACAAATGTTTTTTATACATACAGTGCATAGTTTGTATTCTTACAAATTACAGTAAAGGACTATTAGAAGATATTAAATAAAAGACAAAAATCGTATGTATGAGCACATTTTAACACATGAAATAAAAAATTAATATAGAATACTGAATAAAAAGGAAGCTTGGAAACTATTTTTCAGGTTGCATATATATAGGCATTTTGAATTAATAAATATATTTTTATGCTTTATGTGTGCTACTTCTAGCATCTTAAAAAAGTCAGTAATAAATATTTTCCAGAAACTATTGGCTGTGACTTCAAGAATTAGAATAAAAATTAACCTCTTAAAAAGTCCCTTAGCTTCCACCAACCCAATGAAACTATAGCTATGTAAATGTATTAAACAAACATAATAAAATTTTAAATAATTTTGAATATTTAATGAGATTCAAGAAACCCAAAATTTGGAGTTGCACTAATGGAACTGGGAAGCAACCATATCTCTATGAATAATGCTGGGTTTTCTTATTTATCTATTTCTTTTTAAGGGTTATCAGTTCTAATGTCTTTTTGAGGAAGGTCCTGGTCATAATATAATCATGTCTATCAGTTCTCAAGAAAATCATGACCTGAAGTTTCATGGGTAAAAAAGTAGTTGGATTTTAACAAATATGAGGCAACAGAGTGCAACAGACTGTCTAAAACTTCCAGACATGAATAAACAATGAAATGAGACTTAATAGAAAAGTATCATTTAAAAAGGCAAAATTAATTGCCATATTTCTATCAGCAATGCCTAATAACCCCCCCCAAACTGGGAGTAACTAATGCAAACCACATTTTATTTTAGGGAGAGAAAACAATAGATAACTCCCTCTTCAAAACCCAAATAATTCAATTTTAATGCTAAAATAATATAAAACTAAAATTATCTTACCATGTATCTTCAGCATTTTTGCCTTTTGAAATTGTGGATTTTAATTATAAAATATGCAACTTTGACCACAATTTAATTTTTTTATTTTAAACTCTATTTATTTCTATTAACATGAAATATGCATTAAAACTATGAAAATATAAAATCTTTTTCATACAAAAGTGTATAAAGCTGAAAACATATTTTTCTGATGCTCATTTTTAATTAAGGAAAAAATCAGTGTAATAACATTTAATTCAATTTTTCTTCCTTCTGCAAAATAAGTCTGACCTCTGCATAATCTACTGAAAACTAGGTGATTCCTGTTACTGTTCACTTTTATTTAAAAACAGAATTTTCCAATTATGTTGTTCAGACTGACTCTCCTCGAGTCATCCTTTGATAGAAGTGTTAGCAACTGATGTCCATCTGGCTCCAAAGCAAGCTGGAGTCCACCAGCAGACTGAATGAGGGGTGGTTTGGGAAGTAACAGGAATATGGAGGTGTTACACCAGGAATTATTACCACAGTAGCTTTTACCTTCTTCTAACCTTAAAAAGATCATGTGGACAAAACCATTATGAAACATTTGAATATATGAAAAGAATAGGGAATGGTAAATTCCTCTTACATTATAACAGTAAGGTATAGTAAAAAATTTAAAGCAAAAGGTCTTTAACAACTTCCTTTCACTCTCAGAGGGCAGGGCAATTTAAAATAAAATCAGTCCAGATTTCCTGACACACTGAAATGTTTAAGAAGGAGATCTTTCAACCTTTTCTAATGTTTCAGCAAATTGTTTCTCTGAAAATAGCAGCAGCGGGTGCTGGAGTGACTGAAGTGAAGTAAGCAAAATTTTTTTTTTTTTTTTTAATCAGGATGGATGAAAGCTATTCTGAACATCAGAAAATGTTCAGTTCAGGGATCTCAGTAAAGGGCCTGTGTAGGTTTCATAATGGCACCTTTATGAAAACAAAGAAAACAAGCACTTTTCTGTGTGTGATACATATTTTGTTCAGTAAATGAAAATCTGCTGTTTCTTACTAATTGCCTGTATGGAGAATAAAATAGGTAATTATTTTATAATAAGTTTATAATAATCGTTAACTGTTTGTTTCACTGCTAGATACAACGCAGACTCTTTTCCTGATTGTCTTCTTAGCACACTCCTTGCAGGAAAATTACTGAATGGAATGAGCATCAGCTCCAAACAGCCACCCAGAAGCAGTTCAGGAGCATTCATTTTGAAATCCCTTGATGACAAGTCCTCATTCTCATTTGAATCCATCTGTGGTTGCTGTCCTTGAGAACTGAGACCAGTCTGAGTGTGGTACTCCAGCAAGAAGAGCACCCGTGAAGGTTATGACAGCAATTCACCCAAGGGGTAGTTACACATCCTGGATGTTGCTAATCTTACTCTGAAATTGCTCAAATTATTCCAGTGATGCTAAGCCTTAGGTTAAGAAAAAAAAGTTCTATAGTTAACTTTTCCCCCTTTTTACAGGTTTCGGGGCCAGTCTTTCTGAGTTTATCAACAGTACTCCAGTCAAAATACTTTTGTGAGCCTATTACCCCTCACAGCAGAGAGAGCCTTTTTTTTCTCTTAACCTACAGATTAATCAAAAATTGTAATTGCATGTATATGTAATAAATTTCTACACAGCAGTATACATTGTATAAAAATATTCATTTACATGCATCAGCCTGCACTTGATCAGCTAGTGCCAGTGAAAAGCAACTCTCAAGCAATTAGAGGAACTCCTTTGCTCAATATAGGCACAAAGCTTGAACAGGGATTTGAACTGAGTATTTCTAAAGATACAGAGAACATTGTTCAGTCACTCATTTCATAACTATATCCTAAAGTTATGAATCCATATCTTTCATAGACATCTACGGTCAATTCCTTTTGGTGCTGGTTTTTTTTTCCTCTACATCCTTACTTCTTTGTCAATATATAGAAGATGACTACACCTTCCGTAGTTTAAACACATATGCTAGTACTAACTGAAGAAAATATTACACTTTATCTAATAGTTAAATTAATAAGAAATTTTTAATTTACAAAATTAATGAAAATGTATGATTTTCAGTAAAAATTTCCTGATTATCTTTTCAGTCTTTTTTTTTTTTTTTCAGGAAAACCAGGGTGATTGACATTGAGGAAGCAGAAACTAAGCAAAAAGTCACTTAGACCAAGGTAGCTCATTGCTAAGGGATGATGATATCTACCAGTGATGTCAGAAATGCAAATTCTGCTCTGAGTCACAGAAAGTCCTTGTTCTCTCAACAAGTGAGAACCATGTCCCTTTTTCAGTTGCAAGGAGACTATTATTTGGTAAAAAAATAAAATGTCATTGAGCAAAGGGGTTTTTTCTGAGTATTTTTGTTATGGATAGTCAGGCACATCTTCTCAACTCTGGGTTCTTATATTGGGACAAAAAGTAGTGAGCTAAATTGAAAAAAGGACTAAGAATCTTCTAAAGACAACCACTGGATGATGAACTACAGGGGGCTGTTTTCAGACATGGTTTGAAGTTTAATTTTAGAAAAAAAATTAAAAATCAAATCGCACTTGTTGCTTTGACAGGTAGAACTAGGATGAAAGCCTACTTTGAAAAGCACTTTTACAAGATTTTTTGGCCCAGTGGTATTGGCTAGTAACATAATACCTGTCAGAGCATTTATCACCTTCAAACTCCTGTGAATAATTTAAAGGAAAGGGATAAGAGTATGACTGAAAAAGCATTTCCAAAGCCAAAAATATTTTTTGCTGCAAATAATGTTTTTGGCTCAAATTTTATCTAATTTAGTCTTACCACAGCAAAATCATAAAGTAGGTATGAAATTACATTAGTTCTATCAGTCCTGAATATGGCTGAGCATCTAGTCCATAAAGCTCTGAGTTTGGCAATGAATAGATGGGGAAACAGTTTTCCAATGTCTTTCTTTTTGAATGTATACAATTCCTCATCTCTTTATTTTCATTTTAATTTTTTATGTACTTTCTTGTCAGACTAAATAGTTCATTGTTTGAAGAATAAAAAAGCTGTGATTTTTTTTTCTACAGATTAGAAAAGATTTGTATTTGATGTGTGTCCCTTCCTTCAAAAAGAATAAATTACATTTATCCTTCAAATATAATGATTGTTCCAGCACAATGATTCAAACAAAGACTCTCCCTGTAGTTATTCAAGTCCCTTTCTCTTTGGGAGTATTTCCGGAAAACTGCTTTAAAATCTTACCTTGCTTTTCTTTTCCTCTGTCTAGAGTGCAGCAGGGTTTTCAGAGGATATAGTAATCTAAATTAGGGACCTGACACTGAATACGGGGTAGGTGATACAGAACATCAGCAAGAGAAATAGAAGGGCATTAATCTAGCTCAAATCAAATTATTGAGAAGGGGAAGTCTGTGTGAAGGTATAACATTCTACAGAGCAATTTGGAAAGAAAATTTATCCAAGTGCCATAAGTAGTAAGAATTGTGACTTTGCATTTAGCATTCCTTCTGCCTTCCACATTATGTGAGTAGCTGTGACAACTGGAGATTGCAGTCTGAACTATAACCTCATCACCACTGTAATTTGTGTTCTGCCCTTAGATCTAATTTTACATCTAGAAAACTGAGAATATTTGAATCTAAAGAAGAATAAGTTTTAAAAAAACATAGGTTTTAAAAATAAATTAATTTAGCTGAAAATCAGAAATCTTGTGAGTTGCTTTTCCAGCATATCTGTGGCTCTCTATTTATGCACACAATTCTGCAATGGCATACAATGGGATTTTAGGAAAGGTTTAGTTTTTTATCACAAGTAAGAGACTAGTTCTCTCCCTTGGCTAAGGCACTTTAGAATGTGATCAAATCTTTGATATATTTTCAAAATACATATTTAATCATAGTTAGGGGGACTTGAATAGAAAATTTAAGATGGGCAGTAAAAAAGAGGCTTGGATGAATACTGTGGTTGAAAATGAACAACTTTTTCAAAATGTTGAAGCAATATTTTCATTTGAGTAAACAGATGATGGATAAATAACCATTGGAAAAATACTAATTTCCTCTTATTTTAAATGAACTTACTAAAACTTTGAGAAGTAAAAAGTTATGCTCATGTTGAATGCTTTTAGAAATCTTCTAGCTATAAGATTGCCTGCTATTAGGAAAATTACGTAAAGGCAAGAAAAAGAAAGGTGTCTATCCCTCATCGAGTTTATATATGGTGGAAGATATTGGAACATGGTTTCTGCCTGAGGTATTGATATTAGATGAACGTAGCATCACTAGATATGTCTACTTACCTATGTCTCATATTCTTCAAAACCTCTTTGAAAATAAAGGAAGAACCTTATAAATCAGTCTTCCTCCCCCTGCCCTCCCATGAGTTATATAATTGTCAGAAATGAAAAACACCAACACAACAAAAGTCCTACCACACGGTGATGGATACACTGCTTGTAGATCTGCAGTTGGGACTGAATTGAGTTGTGCATCAAGGTTTAGGCCAGAAAGCTAGCAGTGTTTTCTGTTTCTAGGTTTCATTAATTTTTAAAGCATAGTGCAAGCCAAAGTATTTTGAATCTTAAATAAGGCTGCTGGTGTTAGATTTTCTCTAGAATGAGAAAGTTAAAAAGTGAGAGAGTTTTAGATAGGCAAGAAAATCATGAGAATGTTTAACAAATCGCTGTTGTATTCAAATGTGCTTTTCACATGAGTATGCAAAAGATGTCAATTTAAAATACAGACTGAAGCTTGAGATGAATCTAATAAAAACTATTTCATTTTCAGAAGAGCCTTCTGGGATCCAAAATTTTTTATTCATTTTAATTCACTATGAATCAAGGAAAAAGTTCATCACAAATAGTTTTCTGATCTATGAACCAGTTTTTGATCTGTGAACCACGAGGAATAAAAATCTAATCTTTTATGGAAATCAAGAAGTAATCAAAGATTTTAAATGTTAAAAACAATCTTAAAAACTGCTTGAGAGCTAAGTATTGAAAAGAGGCCATATTTTTATGTGTAAAAACAAGATAGAAATAGTGTAACTCTTGCAGACTTGGGATCCCTTTGAGTACTTTTAGAGACCTAAAGGCAGATGTGGCAATATTCAAGTCTTCATTCATTGTCTGATGTTTCTGATGAAAATTCAGTATTTTGTGAAAATGTTAACACAAGTGTGAGCTTCCTGCTTCAAGACTGCCAAACACAGCCGTGGCACAATTTCTATACTTTGAAGTGTGCTTGCTGCTTGAAAACTGTATCAGTGTCGTGATTCAGGAATTTATATTTCTCTGGGTAGCTGAACTGTGGTTACCCACCTTGGCATTCCAACTACTTTATTTCCTCTCCCATTCAAAAGTAATCTTAATGCCAGAAATATACACATAAAAATGAGCCAGAGAGTGAGCACATAAGGAGGTGTGGGCATGTGAGAAACAGGAGAAGAGAGAAAAATATAGAAAGAAAAGAGAGGTGTGAAATGTGAGGCAGTGGGGCATAGTGGGTTAATTTGTATCATACAATGCATAAATATATACTAATAGAAGCATACAAAATGTTAAATAAATATATCTGTATTGTAATAAAAAACATTTTTACTACATTATTATTATTTATTAATTTGACAAAACCTGGGGATATATGTCTGAACCAGATTCTTGATCAGAGTATATTTTCTTCTGTGTCAATACACTGATTTACACTGAATGATAATATCAACTACACTAGAGATCATCACTAGTGGTGATCTCATACCACCACTGAAATGACTATTCTTTTTTAAGCCTTTTACTCTCATATTTCCCATGCATGTGATTCATATATGGTTTTGTTCCAGAATTTCCAGAGACTGTCTTAGAATTGATTTTGATACAAAACCTATGATACACTTCCAGCAGAAAAATCAGAATTTTAATCTTGGACTCTACAGCTTTCATAGAAAAACAAACCAATGCAAACTATTGAGTGATCTGTCTTCCAGATGCAGGAAAAAACGAGAGATTAATGCTTATTTAAATCAATACAATTGTTTTATCAAGAACTTCAGGATTAGAGAATACCATAAATTTTACTCTCTAGTTCTGAAATTATTTGGATTGCAAACCTGGTGAGAAAACTTGTCCTCAATCTTAAATGTTAAAAAGATTTTCTAAGGTCTTACTAATACCTAACTGATTAAATAACATCTATCTGAATCTTCCCATCCCATACTGAACACTTTGGATTTTTGTTTACCCTTTGTAGACACGTAAAGGAAGTCATAAACATCATTTAAAAAAAAAAAAAAAAAGAGTACATGGTGATCTAACTACTCTTTACTAGATTATTTTTCTCGACCCATTCAACTTCTTCCTGCAGTTCTTCATAAGTCTAACTTGTAAGCCGTTCATCACTCATTTTTCTCCTTTGTGTTTTTTCCAGTTTATGTGCTTGTTGTTATAAAATCACATCCCACTCTTAGAGTCCTTCTGATTTGTAGTCTCATTCTGTACTAATATTACCAATATTAATAATATCCTACTTAATATTATTTCCTTCCTCTCTTTGGAAAAGCTTTTTGTGGAAGCCCGTCTTCCTGGCTAAAATTTGCATTTTTAATCTATTGCTATGCTTTTGCTTCACTTTCACATTAATTTGCAGAGAATTATTAACTTGATACTTTTGGACAATTTCATATATATACCATGTTTCCAAATGTTTCCTTCCCTTTAGTCAGATGCATCTTTCACACAGCACTGCCTAAGTTCTCTCACCATTTTTATATATGCTTCAGCATTGTCCTCAATAATTTATTTGTAGACTGTGACTATTTATAATGCTTATTCAGCAGGCATTCTCCTTTTAAGAGAAGGCCATGTCCTTCAGGTATTAGATGTATGAAATAAGGTGCATCAGTCTTATTCTCTCTTACTGTGATACTGCTTTGTTCTATTCCCCTTTTTTATCTTTTTTAAAGGCTTTTAACAGGTCTACGTCTCTCTTCCTTCTGAAATACAGAGAAAGCATACATATTTTCATCCTACAGTAAAAAGCTTTATTTTCTTTCTACCTGTCTTTTTGTATCTCTGATCTGGGCCATTGGGTCTCTGAGAGGCCAATTAAGTTTTGTTTGTGCATTAAGATTTCTAGTCATTGTTGCTTGTTTCTGATGCACTTTGCAGCACTGCATAGATGTCTAATATATTTGATAAGTTCCCCTACTATTCTCTTTCCTGTGAACTATCCAATAATGTCAAAAATATTATCTTAGTCTGATGCAGCTAAAGTTCCTCATATATGGTTCTATCTTTTGGTCTTTGCAGTATTTTATTGCAAATTTTAATCATAAATTTCTTTATTTGGATCATGTTCCTGCAATCCTCTACATATCAATCTCCTTGAAACAGGTCAAACTCAAAAATGTTACTTTTTTAGGACAGCAATATGTATATGTTCTTAAGCATGACTATATTCCTGTTTATATAATTTTCAGAGATATTAATTAGTAGCCTGCATAAATCTTAGTTTTTCTAGGGATATTTCTTAATTACCTTTAACTCACTCTGGTTCCTTTAAGAAAGACTTACCTATTGAAGCAGGAATGTAGTCTCTACTCAGGCCTAAAAATATGTATGACATTCATAAATTTGGTTTGATATATTTGAATATCCCAAATATCAAAACTATCTTTCATATCTCAATATGTCTTTTGAGCATTTTGTGTTTGAAAGTATTACATTTGTCTGAACTTCTGTCCATTTTTTACCTTTGGACTTACAATTTGTATCTTGTCTTTATCATCCTTCATCTCTGCATTATGTTCTGTGGTTTTGTGTAGACTGTACAATTCTGTTTCTGTAGTAAATTAACTCTGGAAAAAAAATGGGTTTGCTTTCATTAGAACAGGATGAATGCTGAAAAGCATTTTCTACAGATACTCAATTTTGCATAGAAGTTTTATTTGACTGTACTTCTGCTTGTTCTCCACAAGTATTCCTGGAAAATCTAGATACTCACAAAATAATCAATCATAAAACCCAAATATTGACTGAGTACGGGATGAAAAGATTTTATAAAGCAGTAAGAGTGCAGCGATATAGTGATGAGATACTGCAGACAACTGAGAACAATTCACATCCCTTCTGCCAGGACCCTGAGGGCACGGATGGGTTTGACTGTCCCTTACCAGCCTCCTCAGGTCCAGGACCCCATGTCCTCCCCCCGGAACCGTCGTCCCCTGCCCCAGTGATTCCTCGTCAGGGACTGTCTCCAGCTCGCCACAGCTCTGCCCTGCCCACCCATGGGATTTGTTGAGCTGGGCCATCAGCCTGTTCTGGCCTCATTCTGTCACCATCCCCAGGGAGGTGCCCAATCCTGAGGATGGGTGCTGCTCTTGGTGTCCCTAGGTGTTCTGCTCATGGCTGGGACAGGGCTGGGCCTGGACTGCCTCATGGAGATCCCTATGGAGGCTCACAGAGAGCCTCAGGTGTTGTCTAAGGCTCTGGAGTGGGGCTATGCAAATGCTTTGAATTTCAGGATTCAGTTTTTTTGTTGCTCCAGTCACTGCATGGGCACTTATCTGTTTGCATATACACTCTTTGACAGTGTGGTGAACAGAGCTACATCTTCGTACGGCTAGAGAAAAAATGTGTTTATGTGAAGGAAATTACTTCAGTCCTCAGGCTCTAAGCATGTCAATTTTGAAGAAAACCCTTTATTTCATGGATTTTCTAAACCACAACAAGGAGCCCATGCTAAGGATCTGCTATCTGGATGAGAGGTTGATGCAGACAGATTTCTGGACAGCCACAGAAGTACTTGAAGATCAATTCTTCTGCACAGTCCTGAAGAGCAGGCTGGTCTGTGGCATTTTAATATGACTGTTCCTGTAATTCCAAACACAAGCTGTAAACAGCATCTCTAATGTTATTTTCTAGACAGCAATAAAGCAGACCATGAAGATTTTTTCACCAGCAAAGCTAACTTCTGCAGCAGGTCCATAGTTTTGCTGGCATTAGCATTGTTACAGGTGGTCCTAATTTTGCATGAACAGACTGATCTTAAGCAATTTCTGCTTCATTAGACCTTTGAAAACTTTCTTTCACATTGGATATGAAAGTGAATTTTTTTTCCACCCCTTTTGAAAAAAACATAATGAAGACCACACAAAAATTGGAAGAGATGGAAGGAGAGGATGAAACTGCTGTTTGAGTTTTCTTTTTCATGACAACTTTATAGCAGCTGTGTCACTTAATAAGGAGGAGAAACAGCAGCCAGAGAGAAAAAAATTGCTAAAGAGGAACTGCACTGACTGCTTTCTTCTGAGAGATCTGTTTGGAAGCAAGAGTCAGCAGTACATGCAGACATGCATAACATGCTCTTTTGACTTTCCAAGAACTCAGGAGGAGCTGTAGATGGAGACTTGTGCAGGTCCCAGTACGAAGACCAATTTGCATGGCCAAAGGCAAGTTTAGACGGAAGGCAACACACTCAAGCCCACTTGTCAAATGAATAATCTGTTTTTCATTGTCACATGTGCATCCCATTCCACTTGTGCATTCCCACGATGTCTCTTTCATATTGCAATCTTTCTACTTCAAACTGACAGACTTTCTTTGGAATTTAACCGTTTACCCACTAATATTTCACTGTCTCCTGTCACCTTTGTTCTCTTCCTTTACAGTAAGTTTTCACTGTGATAGAATAACTGTGTTTCCTTAATTAACCAATTACAGTATCAGCACAGGTTATATTTGGAAATTCTGTATACTGTGTGGAGGAAGTGCTACATCCTTCAGTATTTAAGATGAAATTACTTGCTTCCCAGAAGCAGATTAGGTTCACACTTGCTTTGCGATTGTTTCCAAGCCTTCCTGCATTCCAGCTGTTGGCCCCCAGAGCACATGCCGCTTTTAGGAGTTTGGCTGGAAAAGCTGCAGAATTCAGCTGTCTGAGTCCAAGTTTGACTTGTTTGGTGATAGGAACTCCTGCGAGGAAAGCTGCAAACAAGGCCCTGCCCCCTCCTTTCCTTTCAGAGCTGCTTGTAAACTGAGACTTTACACTGTCCCAACCTGCACTACGCTGCAGCTGTGTAGAAGCTCTGTCTGTGCCTGAGCTTGTACCTCTGTGAATCTGATCCGGTCTCAGCGGCCTGACTTCCTGGCTTGGCCTTGGACCCATGTCGCTGCTGTAGACTTGCTGATCAGTCTCTGAACTCCTTTCTGACCCAGACGAGCTGCTGTTTTGTCAGCGAGGTCACTGCTCCCGTCTGCGCCACCGCTGTGCTCCGCTCACTGCTCACCTTCCTTTGCAGTGCAGGACTACACTTTCTAGCTTCTAAAGCAGAACTAGGATGGAGATTCCTTCCTGTGACTTCTACATGGGTTTGAATATATTTCTGAAAGTGACATGCTCCCAGTTCCTCAAGCAAAATGTCCACTACCTTCAGTTCTTTTCTGTAAAACAGCCATTTAATTAAGCAATAATAAATCCATTAGAACTTAATGAAAACAAGCCCTCCATTGTAGGCACCTTTATTTTGACAAATGAAAATATTATTGTTACAAGAATATCAGTCTGGAGATGTTCATCTAAGTAATTAATGGGAGCTTAATAGTTTAGAAAGCAGCAGGTGCAATTCAGTGAAAAAAAAAAGATGTTTTCTTTCATATAACAAGCAGTATGGTTAATGACAAAATATGATTTTTAAGCGTGACCTTTTTTATTATGTTTTCAGTGTCCAGTTTCCCAATATTGAAAGGTTTTTGTTCTACAATAGGAAAAAATTATCCCAAATACTTTCCTGAAGTCTGAAAAAATTAGAGCTACCTCGTTTCACTTGTCTAGAGAATCCTTTATCTCATCAAATCATCTTATCTGAGAAAGCACCTTATCAGATATTAGACCTCCAGAGCACAGTTCTGCTTGTTCATGAGCTATTAAAAAGAGAACAAGGTTCTTGTACTTCACCCAATCATGTTTAAGAAATCTTAACCACTTTAATAATTCTGGGAGGCACTATGAAAAAGCAAAGACTCAGAGGTGGAATGAAGAAAGCTTGTGTAGAGGCATGAAAACCAGAAGAGTTACAATCTTTGAAAAGTCAGTACCATTATTCTATTGCAGTATTATGCCATTAAATAACTTCTAGTACAATGTACTTCATATTTAGTTATCATGAAAGCTAATTTTATTGTTGATTTTTGATTTATTTCTATTTGGGAGTGACTTACATGTTTGGAAAATATTTATGTCTTATACCTTCAAAATCAGTGATGCTTGAGAAGATCTTGCAGTGTTTTGTAAGTTTTCAGAAAAGCTCAAGGTTGGAACTGTCCCAGTGGCTCTAAGAACTGCGTGGGAGAAAACACTTGTCTCACCATTGCACATTCTGGCCTAAATTGTCCACAATAAAAATGTTAAACCTGTCTGTACCATCACAACAGTTTCTGAAATTCAGTTATGAATTTTGATTGCTCTCCATCATTCTGTTTAGGAGTTACTAGAATCTTTCCTGTACCTGTCATATTAATGTTATTGATTTGTGGAATTTCTTGAAAAAGTGATTCATGATCCTTCCTCCAGAGAAACCATCTTTGAATAAATACAGAATAATCAATTTAGAAGATAGTTAAACAGAGGCAGACAATGATGTAGGTGCCTGAATGGTGTTCTGAGACATGAGACATCCAGTTATGGCTCCTGGTTGAGCAGCTGATTTCAAATCTGATCTTGTATAAATGGATTTTCTCATCAGCAAGGTGAAGACAACAATAATTGTCCAGCACACAGAGCGATAAAGCTGATTACTGTAATCACAAAAGATGTTTTGTTTTGTTTGGGTTTTGTTTTGGTTTGGTTTGTTGGGGTTTTTCTGTTTCTGTCATACTCTTTTCCAAAACCTACTTTACCCAGAGTTATTTACATGAGGACACTGAGAAGAGAGGGCAGTAACATCAGTCCAGATGTGCAAAATAATAAATTAGTCATGATTGAAACCACCTATGGATAACTGAAATTATTGACCAGCAGTGGTTGCCTGACCTGTATCCATCAAAATGTCAAACCAAACAGAGGCAAACAGCAGGTATGAACCCAGGAAAAAGTAAGGACTGCATAAATCTCTGATGCTGTTCCATGCTGCTTCAGGTAATTTTGACATAGGATAAATTACAATACTGTTCACTCACAAAAAAAATCTGATTAAAAGTAGCACCAGCACTTGCTTATTTGTTTTTGAAGTACAGAATTTTTAATAAACTCAAAACAATGACAGTGACAGCCATATCCCAAAAGTGTAAAGAATGTTTCAATGTCTAATTTACATTGACTTTTTTTTCTGTAAATGCATTTTTTAAATGATTCCTGTAATAATCAACTAACATTTGTGATGTTATGTTGGTTTAATCTATATCGTATTCCCAACATTAGTGTTATTAGCACAAAATATTGATATCTATAGGTCATAATGTTAGCTTTCTGCTTTCATGAAAAAAATATTGAATAAATACTGAATCGCTCGGGCTTAACTGCTTCCTTGTAGTCTTTTGGTATCTCAAAATACAATTGCCAGAGATTATATAAAATCCTGTTTTTTTCCAGTTGTTTCTTACCTCTGCAATATTAATAGCAGAATTTGCTTCCATCTGCTCTGCAAGTAGCAAGCATTCACAAAGTTCTTTCATCTACTGTCTTACAATATAGAATCTTAAATTTATGAATTTTCAAGGATCTTGCTGATGTTCCAATGCCTCATTTAAGAGACCACGCAATTCAACAGAAAATTTTCCTTTAGCTTCAGTGAAGTAGGTCTCACAGTTCTTGTCTTGTTTACTATCATCCCTGACACACACTAGAATAAGTTTATTTAGAAAGGAAGGGAATTTTCATCTTTATGAGGTTTTTAATTTGTTTAGGTCCCGAATAAGGGAGTTAAACAATAAGAGATCCATGGGAATTTTTGAGAAGTGGAAAGGAGAATACCATTAAGATTTTAGTTCTGCCTATTTTTGGAGCATGTCCATCTTCTTGAATTTATAAATCTGACTCCATTGGATTAACTGCCCTTGAAAATGAATTTTTAAAAATTTCCAGTCACTGTAGTTTAACCCCAGCTAGCAAGCAAAGTACTAGGCAACCCTCACATCTCCCCCACTACCTCCATCCCCAGAGGGATGGGGAGGAGAATCAGAAAAATTAAGACAAGTGGGTTAAGATAAAAACTGTTTAATAACAGGAAAAAAAAAATGAAAAAGAAAAAGAAGGAGGGAAATAAAACCCAAAGAAAAAAGTAATGGGCAATACAATACCCAGGCCATCCCCCAGCAGCAATCAACCCTTCCTGGACAAATCCTCCCAGTTTATATACTGGGCATGATGCTCTTCGATATGGAATATCCCTTTGGCCAGTTGCAGTCAGCTGTCCTGTCTGTGCTCTCTCCCAGCTTCTTGTGCACCTGTTTGCTGGCAGAGCATGGGAAACTGAAAAACCCTTGATTTAGGGTAAGCACTGCACAGCAAAAACTAAACCAGCAGCGTGTTATCAATGTCATTCTCATAATAAATCCAAAACACAGCACTTTTTCAGCTACTAGGAAGAAAATTAACTCTATCCCATCTGAAAGCAGGACACTAATTCTAAAATACTTGTGCATAGAATATTGTTTTAATTCTCTGCTTTTATATTTTTAGTTTTATTTTAAGATTCTACATTTTATATTTTCTACTTTTATATTTTAGCCTGATATTCTTGTATCAAGACAATGGAAAGATAGAGGGGGAGACACTGAAAAAGTAAAATTAGTGTTACCTCAACTTGGTCTTTTATAGATATTTAAAAACAATTCTTCATAAAATAGAAATATTAAATATTGGCCAGTAGAGGTACCATACACTAGGCAAATTATTTTATTAAATTTACTTCTTAGTGCCTTTTCCAGATTTTAAACCATGTTCCTTTAAGATCAGTAATTAGAGACTGAAATAACTGACACAATTTCAGTTACTTAAAAGCCATTTTGAGAATAAAGTATGATGTGGTTGGGAAGGTTGTATTTATGTTTTTGACCTGTGTAGGTCTTGTTTTCACTCCTTCATGAGTAACTGGACATCACTCTTGTATTCACAGAGAGTGCATTGAAAGTTTCTTGAATTTTTGCTTGACTTAGCTTGGTATGAAAATCTCATTATATAGCCTTGGTTAGTCCTCTGCTTATAAATTTGTAGTCATCTAGTGAGGGTGCAGAAACAACAGCATTAGGCTCAGGTGATCTGTTGCATGTTATGAATAGCAAATACCAAACAGTGAATACACAAAGCCAGCAGTTTACAAGTAAGCTCCAGTGAAAATTATTCTTTCATATTTCTCAGTGAGTGCCTCTGCATGTCAAAGATAATAATAGAATAAAAAGGGTCCAAATCAGCTCATGAATGATGGAATAACATAATTATAATTGAATAAGAGAAATTAATAATGAATAGTACTGATATTAAATGCTTCAAAAATTCCTAGTTACCTTCTTCAGACCTACAAATCAAAGATGGTTTCAGTCTGTCACCTCCATGCTCTCTGACTGTAGTCCTCTATTTCATCCAGTCTGAAGTAAGACTGAAGTAATCAGAGCAATACTCTTGCTTGCAGTTGGTCTGAGTGATAGAGTGGCATACAGGAGAATTTAGTAAATCTCATGGGGATTCCCACTCTTACAGAATTTTTTCCCATGTGCTATGATCAAATAAGTCTTACACTTCATTAAAGGGGGTGGAGTGGAACAAAGAGAATAATTTTGTGTGAAAAATAACCTAAAGCCCTCCCTATTAGCCAAAAGGAATGGATGAACCAAAGAATGTATCAAAGGAGGAACAGGTTCGAGTCAGAGAAGAGAACAGATGCCCATGGGAAGAACTAGTGCAGAAATGGATACAGGAAACAAGGTGTCAGAGATTAATTAGGACTAAAACAGCAACAAAGAGTGAGAGCAACTGCAGAAAACTAAATTTTTTAATAACATGGCTGAGCAAAACACTAAAAACACATGGTGTTCTTCCTAATTTAGTATAAAATCTACATGAATAGGCACAAAGCACTGACCTCTCCAATGACCATACAGATTGGTGTTCAGTTTGTTTCTTAAGAGTCTGCTTATCTTCCATCCTTTGGCTGCTGTTCTCTTGATACTTCCTAGTTTCCGTTTCCCGTCTATAACAGGTCTTCAACTTACAAACCAGGTTATTAAATGTGGAGTAGCTAAAGGTTAATCTCATGCCTAGTAGTACCTGAACTGCCTCTTTAAGTTTGTAAATAAACCATTGTCCCTGCTCTGAAATAACTTTCTGCTTGAATTAGCTGTCTTGTAATCTGTAGGAAAAACACAACTATAATAATCCGACAAGCAAGTAGACCATATAATATTAATAAACTATTACAGACATCTCACATATTCTTCACACTTGGCTGTCTAAACAAATCAATACAAAAGGAAAGATCTAGTTAAGGCTGGGATAAAAATCTAGTGCTTTATCTTTAAAGCAAGTCAAAACATAACAATTCAACTTTATTATGTATAGTGTGGTTTGTACAGATTACATCCCAAAGGCTTTACGGAGGTAGATAATACTCTTCCAGGGTAACATAACAATATTAACAATGGAAAGAGAGAAATTATATCCACAGTCACATCCCTCTATCAGTGGTGTAAATTGAAACTAGCACTGCTGAAATCAATATGCTTTACACTAGTACAGAATTGCTCAGAGATTAGAATCAGGCCCTGGTTAAGTAGCAGAGAAACAATTTTTCAGTTGAGAGTTGTGATGGAATGGTAAGTCAATGAAGCAGAGACACAGGATGGTGGTTTTCAGACAGCACGAAACTTAAGCGAGGAAAGAAAACATAAAGAAGCAGCAAAGCAATATAAGTGAAGTCTATCAGTGTTTTTAAATTTAAGAGGAACATGTGGAAATGCTAAATAAAACAATTGTTGGAAGAATATATGTGATTGTTCTCACTGTCGTGCTGTGGAACTCAATGGGAGATTTCATCAGCTTCCAATATTAACTTTGTACCACAAACTACGAACATGTTGCTGGAGTACAGAGAATGCTTTAGGCAGCAGAAACAGAAATAAACAAATGAGATGTAGTGGTTTACTGAAGGACAAGACAAAATTATGGAGGCATATGTCTTCACTAGATAAGAGCAATAGCAAACTTCTCTATTCTGTGAGTTTTCTTTATCAAAAAACAGCAAGCAGCAAAAGGAAAAAAGGAATATTGTTCATGATCTCCGAAAGAGCAGGGTGATCTCAAAAGGTTAGAGGTTGAAGTAGCACCACCTTCTCTTAGCAGCTGGCAGATTTCTTGCTAATACCCACACAATCTCATATGCAGCCCTCTATTCTGATATGGCCATCAGAAGGTATCCATCAGGCCTGATGCCAGATTCTGCTTCACCACGTTGTATTTAGACATTCAAATACAAACCACAAACAAATACCAAGCACCCTCCCCTGCCAGCCTGCCATGCACACTCACAGAACCCCACCCCAAATAAAATCTGTAGCTACCTATAGAATAATGTGAACTTTGCTAAATTTGTTCTCCTTCTAGAGATATGACATAATTGAAATATATCTGTCTGACAAATCTAAGAAGCACCCCTTAAACAGGAGAGAGAAATTTCCAGACTTGTGTATATTTATGATTTTTTTTCAATGGTAATTTCTTCTCTGCTTAGACAGTAGCTAGTTTTAAATTTCAGGTTGGTTGATTATTCCTATAGCCATTGGCCAAGGAAAAAAATATTATCAGATGACAACAAAGTTGTTCATGGTTTTTTTTTTTCAATAATTTCATGTTACTTTTTTTTTGTGAGCTTAGATGTACTCTTTTTTGCTTGCTCAAGGTGGGAAGGACATTCTAAGAGAATCTTAAAAGTCAACAACTAACCATCATGCTTTTTGCACAGTATCTACCAGTCTAGCAGTGTGCTAAGCCTGTCTCTGATGAGCTTATGATTCTGAAAAGTCCAAGCAACATTCCCTTAAGAAAGAATGCATTTGAGAGATCGATACTTTTAACTGTTGGCCTTGTTGAACAAAGATCAATGCATGTACAAAAATCAGCCCAGCAGATGTGACTGTGAAGACTACCAGGCCCCAGAGAGAGGAAAGTCTAATGGGGACTGCTATCTATATAGCTCTAAAGTGTGCCATTAAGCACTGCACTTCACTTGGCTCATGTAGGGGTTGGGATAACTCCAGCTGTGCAGTGGTAATCTGTGTTGTGTTTTAGCCAATTTGCGCTGCTCATGTGAAGTTAGGGGTGCTTTAGCTATTAGATCCTTTATTCCTTGTCCAACATGGGGCATTAATCGAGTGAAGATGACAGCTATGCCCAGCTCAGAGAATTCTCCTGGCAGCCCCCAGGCACCCTGTAGAGAAAGCACTAATGTATGACAAACCTTTGCCAGCATTTGGCACCTTGAGGTTGTTGCCTGGCCTGTTTTCTTATGTAGTTGGTATTTGTCAGCTTTCCTGATGGACTTAGAGATGCTATTTAATTTCTCTGCATAAGGGAGAGAAAAATCCATTAGCATTCAAGGCCTGTCAATGAAGATTGTGTCACTAGCTAATAGAAACTGCAAATGTGCCAGATTGCTCAGCAGAAACTGAAGGAGAAACTGCAGGAGACTGCAGGTAATAGGTTGAATGAAATTTATCCTCTTTATTTTTCATTAAAAGTTTTTTTCCTTTCAGAAAAACTCAAAAAAGGCAAAACTTCTCCACAGCAATCGTTGAAAGCATAGGAAAAGGTAACGCTGAAATAGAGCAAAATATAAAAAATATATAAACAAACTGGATTCTCAAAGGGAGCTTAGGCATCAAACTATCTTTTTAAAAGCCAAAATGCCCAGTATGTCAAAAGCCTGAAAGGGCTACTTTCCTCAGCACCTGCATTTCTGCTGAATTGTGTAACACCTAAGACCTGAAATAAATTGTGTCCTGGAAAAATGCACAAAGCAGGTATTTCCCTGCTACAGTCAAGCTGGTAGTAACACAGAGAGAACACCTGATGGTGTGGGAAGAGTAGCTGGTTTCGCCCAACTTGTTTTCCTTGTTTTTTGAGAGCAAAATTCTAGCTTCTCCATATATGGCACAAAGGAAGGATTTCAACTGGGCTCTTTCACTTTTTCAAGAAAGATCTTTAATAATTAAACAGCTGGAATCCTTAGCTATATGTCTTTTTCTATTTCTTCCCCAGTGAAACAATTCTGCTTTGTGCAAATTATTTAAGTATTCATTAGACCAGTAGTGGTAAAAATAAAATACCAACTGCATGATTTGGCAGCATTCATGTGGGAGAGTGAGGCTCAGATCCTTTCTCTAGTGATCACTCAGTCTGTTAGAGAAAGCAAAGCAGCTAGAGTGGGACAAAGTTATTCTAGAAGAAAGCAAAAGATACAAAAAACATGTTGTGTGAAAGATTAAGACACCGTAACACAGTGGTCTAGACACAGCTCACTGTTGCATGGTTGGAATTCCAGTATTAAAGAAAAAAGAAAGAAAACATTTTTATTGATTTCATTCTGCTTACACAGGACAATGGGATAAATTAAAAAAAGATGAACAGAAATAAGAGCCCTGTCATATTGGAACAAGGTCTAATATGATATTCTCTGTCAGACAAATCACAATACAGTTCTGTCCTTTTTTTTTAGGGAGAGGAGGTCTGGAATGAAAGTGTTGGTGGGAGCAGCTGATAATACAGGAGACTCTTAACCTTGAAACTTTTCCAAATAATTTGCTTTTTACCCTTGGCTGCTCAACATTAGTGCAGTACAATTATGAAGATGTAAACACCACAAGGACACCTGGCACACAGCCTGTCACAATGAGTTAAACTTGAGTATTCGATTCCCTGAGCAACCATGAAAAGAGAATGAGCCACCTCATCAGGAATTCAACTGTGTCAGTTTAGGAGGAGGTGAGCATGGGAGGAGTTGATCCATCAAGCTCAGACAAGACCCAGCCAACCTTCTGTTTTCTACTTTCATTCAGGCAGTAGAAGCAGATCATAAATGGACCTGTCAAGTCCACAGCCAAATGAACTGTAAGAGAGAACCTGGAAGGTACCTCAGCTTGTACCTAAATACTCTTGAAATACCTTTTTTCCCCTCCAGTGCAAGTACTGCAATTTGCTTGTTTTAAATGGCTATAAATCACATAAGGAAGCAAATTGGCTAGGGAATGGAGCATTTAATTTTTTTTTTTTTTCCACACCATTAACAAATTTGAGTTGAAGTATACTGCAGTTTTGGCCACCAAGCTGCATCCATTCAGGGTCCTTTATTATCATGTTAACCTTGCTTCCCCTTTTTCCCAGTCATAAGACTTAAAGATTTTTAACTGAAGGAACAGTTGCTACTGATTAGTAAATTAAATCTGGAGTTTCAGTGATATTTTCATATTATTATCATTAATAATTCATGGAGTGAGAACTTTGCTGAATATATTGAAAGACTTAGAACCAGTACTAGACATTTTGGGCAATTCTTTCAGTTTTGTTCTTCATTAGTTATTAAATAGATTATGTTTGCAAATACTTATAAGAAATAGGGCCTTTCTTACCACATTTTGGGAAAATCTAATTCTCATCTTATTTAATGGTGGTGCCATGTCAAGGTAACTTCACTGACTTCATTAAAGACTCAGTGCTTTGAAAATCATTAAAATTATTGAAAAACTTAGCAGAAGTAGAAAACCTGCTGGGGGGATGATATATTTTTTTCATTACAGTTTTTCCAATGCTTTTCCCCATCCAGATCGTTTTAGCCGAGCACACACACCCTCCCTCTTTCTCTTTCAATTTCTTTCTGTCTCTGTGCTCGCTTTCATGTATATATTCATACTTTATATATATTGTCAGCATATGCATATCCTGGGTAGCTGTAGCTTCAAATTACCATGTTGCCTGAGCTATCCAACCCACAAAATAACAATAAATCTTATATAAACATGCCATTCAAATATGCAGTCATACGGTAAGCATCTTTGTAAAGTAAGCTAAAATTTTATGTTGCATCTACTATTACAGTTGCTCTGATATTTGTCTTGACATATAATGTAAAGTAGTATTTTAAACTATAATTATCAAAATTCAGCCATAATTTCTGAATAAAAGGGTGTTTACTTCCTCAGTTTAGTAATTTTCAAGATAATCACATTACTGTTTGAAGATGTTTAAGAAGTGACAAAATGTCACAGCAAAGTTTCTCAAAATAGCAAGTAATCATACTTAAGGACTGTGTTCCTCCATAAATTAACAAGAGTTTGCTTTATTGGGTTTTGTAGTTCTCTTTGCAACTCAGCTCTGCATCTGTTGCAAGAACGAAAAGTAAGTAGTGCTAGTGAGGGTGAATATGGAACACAATTTAGATAGGAAAAAGGGAGAAGAGAGGGGAAGAGAAGGGAAGGGAGGGGAGGGGAGGGGAGGCGAGGCGAGGCGAGGAGAGGAGAGAGGGTCTCAATGCTTAGCTACATTACTCAAAGAAACTAATAGCAGAGAAACAGAAACTAACCTGTTGAATAGTTCTACTTGGGGTTTGATTGACTGACCAACACACAGAAGTTTTCTGAAGAAAAAAAATTATTATAGTGGATTGTGGAAATTGTCTTTTACCTTAGCATCATTACTGTAACTAAAACATATGGTTTATTTTCTGTCAAAGTGAATTTTCATCTCAAAAATAACTGTGTTGTTTAAAGACATCTTGAGACCAGCAAGTTTACGTTCACTGCCAGGTGGGTTTCCAAAGTAGCAGAGTTTTCCATCCTGGTAATCCGTGCCAAGGGGTTTGATCTCTGTGCCAGGGAACAGTGTTTCTAAGGTCTCTGGATCAGAAATGGAGCTAACAGATGTACAAGGGATGGAAGTCAAGGGTCCTCCATGGAGCAGATACATGGAAAAAATTGCCAAATGGGTGTAGAGTAAATCTAGGGACCACAGAAGGGCTGAAAAATCTGAGTCTGAGAGGCTCATGTGGCAGCTGTTTCATTTCATGCATGGTGATAGGAGAAGCAAGTGGGGAAGCAGGGAATGCTGATGCACAGTGGAATTGGCCTGTCACTTTCAGAGCATGTCAAACAGGATACTGAATAGAAAATCAGCTTCACCAAAAAGTACTACAGCCTGAGGAGCCCATTACTGCCTGGGAACTTCCAGTTCTGATGAGCTTGTGCAAGTTTTTATTAGCCTTTCTATCCATGAAGAACTATAATGTTGGAGTTTTCATCTTACGGAAACTAATGTGAGCTCCCCTTTATCTTTCATGAACTGGATATTGCACGTTTTAGCCAGCTATAGTTATGATTGCTCTATGGCTATGATGGTTCTGCTGTATTTTGTCTATTTTCCCCAGAAATCTTTCCTATAGACATAAGAAAAAAATATTATTTTCCACCAAATTACTGCTGTTCAGTGACAAAGAAAACAGAGTTACAGTGCAATGGTGAGGAAAATCCATGTGAATTTTATCATTACAGGTTAATTATTTTTTTAACCTTAATTATTTGCTTAGATGCATTTATTATAGAACACTAATTCATATATAAACATGTATAAAAACGAAACTTTTACTTCAGTATTCTGTGATAATTTTCTAAATATCGTGCCTTCCAGGTCTGGTGTACTTACAACTAATACTGCCCTTCCTTGTGCTTCACTGCTATGCTGTTATTCTTTTAAACACTTGCTTTAGTACTGCTGCCTCCAGCTCTGGCCTACCTTGGTGATGAACAGATGAGCACAGTGGAAATATGACAAGCACAGAATTACTTATATTCCCTTTTACACTGGTAGTGGAGGCTGAATCATGATTAACAAATACTTGTGACACCACAATTAATTGCATTTTTAGGAAGAGTTTTCTTTATCCCAGACATTGGCTGCCTTAGACTTTAATGGAAAGTATCCCTTTCTTTGGTTTTCTAATGTGAAAATTATGTATTTTTTTTGTAATTCTTCATCAATGGAGATAGTAAGAACACTCACTGCTTTCTGTCTTAAAAAAATGTGTGCAATCTATCGGATATCTACTTATGTTTAGTGAACTTTTTTATTCACAGCCCATAATATGTAATGGGGTGCTAGGCACCATTAGAGCATGCTTTTTGCTCTTATTTTAGGCTTATCATAATTTTGTGGTATGCTTTGATGTTTCCCAGCCAAAGCATTCTCTATGTAAGTTGCACTAAAATTCTTACAAAATCAGTCAGTAAATTACACAGAGATTTCATAGTAACTGTTACAAAAGCTTATTAAAAATATTGGTTTAAGAAAAATAAACAAACCTCACTTTGTCTACTAATCTCAAAATAACATACTCAAAATGTCCACCTTTTTCCAGATGACTCATCACTGTCCAGCTAAACATATTGAATTTGATATATCTCACATTCAAAGGAAAGAACAAGGTGGACTACAAATCAGCTTTTATACCCCATCCCATCCTTATCATAACTCTACTTCCTTGGGGTTTAACGTATTTTAAAATTCTTTCTTCCCTCTCAGCATTATCAGCTTTTAACCTATTTGCTGTTCCTTGGGCTTATCCTGTTTATTTTTCTATCATCTTCATGACTTGCACCTGCAACTAAATGTCACATGCTGAGGTAAAATGTCTCTGTCACTGTGCTCCAGAATAGAGAAATGGGAAACCTCACTGATAACTTGTTTTGGAAAATGAAGATGTTGAAGTAGCGACAGCTGTAAAAGAGGGCATCTCAGCACAATATGGGCTGTGGTGTCTAACTAGAAGAGAATTAAATCTTTGCTGTGATCACAATTTCTAGGAAAATAAATTTCACTGTCTTTAATAACAGTGATCAACTTATGCATGGCACTTTATGTAGTTAACATAAAATCAGCAAGAATCAAAACATCTATAGGCAAGTTATATGGGACAGTAGGTCATATTGTTGACAGTATGCGTTTGACCTGGCAATTGATAGATATTCCAAAGTAATTTGCCTTTACTCATTCTATTAAATTATTCTAATGGGTTATCCAATAACATGTGTGGAACTTTTATGAAAAATAAGATATTCAATTTTAAGTAGAAAACATTTCACAAATAAATTAATGGTTTAATTTTCCAGAGTGGTTGTAACAGTGAAAGCTAAGAGGCTATTTTTGCTTCAAAAAAAGGTTCATTTTTACTCAGAAATCTACTTGAGGAATAAATTGATGTATCCAGACTGCTTTAAATACAACTTTTTTAGTTTGAATTTTACCATAATAAACTTAACATTGCAAATTAGAAAACCGGAATCCTTAAACTGTAATTCTGAAAGCATTCCACCTCCTTTTTAAACAATCTTTTTGTGTGTTCAATGTGAGAAAAGAGGGTATACAGATGCACTGGGTTTGTGTGGCAAGGTTTTGGTAGTGGAGTTCTGCAGACATGGCTTCTTTGAGAAGCTGCCAGAAACTTCACCTACATACAAGAGAATCTATGCAAGATAACTCTGATGGATTCACCATTAGCCAAAGCTGAGCTTTTACATAATGGTGGTAGAACCTCCAGTAGAACATATTTAAGAAGGAATAAAAGAAGTTGGTGCACAGAAGGAAATATCAGCCAGAGAAGAGAGGAGTGAAAATATGTAAGAAATAACTCTGAAGACACAAGGTCAGTGAAGAACAAGGGAGAGGAGGTGCTCCAGGTGCTGGAGCTGAGAGTTATCTGCAGCCCATGGTGAAGACCATGGTGAGGCAGCTGTGCCCCTGCAGCCCATGGGGGTCCGTGGGGAAGCAGAGATCCACCCATAGCCTGTGGAGGAGCAGGTGGAGGCCTGAAGGAAGTTGTGGCACTCTGGGAAGCCTGTGCTGGAGGAGGCTCCTCACAGAGGAGGATCTGTGGCCATAGAGCGAGGATCCCACACTGGAGGGGGCTTACTGGGACAGCCTGTGTGCCCCAGGGGACTCAGGCTGCAGCAGTCTGTGTTTGAAAGACTACAGCCTATGGAAGGCACCCAGGCTGGAGCAGTTCACGAAGAACTGCAGCCTGTGGGAAGGACTCACGTTGGAGAAGTTCATAGAATCATAGAATCATTAAGGTTGGAAGAGTCCTCAAAGATGAAGTCCAACCATTGACCAAACACCAATTTGCCAACTTAACCTTAGCACACAGTTGTTTCTTGAGCACTTCCATAGATCGTGAGTCCACCAGCTCCCTGAGCATCCTGTTCCAGTGTTCGACAATCCTTTCAGTGAACAAGTTTTCTTGATATCCGAGCCGAACTCCCCTGGCACAGCTTGAGGCTATGTCCTCTCATCCTGTTACTAGTTGTCTGGCATGAGAGGGCAATCCTCACCTTGTTTTCTTTCACGTAGTTGCCAAGAGTGATAAAGTTTCCCCTTAGCCTCCTTTTCTCCAGGCAAAACATCCCCAGCTCCCTCAGCCACTCCTCATATTACACTCTAGACCCTTCATGACCTTTGTTACCCTTCTCTGGACACACTGCAGCCCCTCAATGTTTGTCTTGTCCTGAGGGGCCCACAACTAAACACAGAATTCAAAGCACAGCCTCACCAGTGCCAAATACAGGGGGGTCATCACTTCCCTGGTCCTGCTGGCCACACTACTCCTGATACAAGGCGGGATGCCATTGGTCTTTTTGGCCACTTGGGCACATGCTGGCTCATGTTTGTCAACCAGCATCTGCAAATCCTTTTGTGCTGTGGCACTTTCCATTACTCTTCCCCAAGCCTGTAACACTGCATGGGGTTGTTGTGACCCAGGTTCAGGACCTGACACTTTGTCTTAATGAAACTCATACAATTGACCTCAACCCAGGGATCCAGCCTCTCCAGATCCCTCTGTAGGGCCTTCCTACTGTCCAGCAGTTCAACACTCCTGCCCAACATAATGCTGGCTGCGAACTGTCCGAGGGAATACTTGATCTTCTTGTCCAAATCATTGATAAATATATTAAACAGGACTGGTACCAATACTGAGCCTTGGGGAACCCCACTCCACACTGGAGCAGGGGAATAAGGTGAGGAGAAAGCAGTGCAGAGATGAGTGGTAAACTGACCAGAACCCTCATTCTTCATTTCCCATTCACCTGCACCGCTGGAAGGGAGGAGGAAGGGAAACTGGGAGTCAAGCTGAGCCAGGAATTAAAGGGAAGAGTAGGGGGAAGGTGTTTTTAAGATCTTGTTTTATTTCTCATTATCCTACTCTGATTTGATTGCTATGGTAATAAATTAAATTCTTTTTTCCTGGGTCAAGTCTGTTTTGCCCATGACTGTGATGTCCACCCACGATTCTTTCTCTATAGCTCTTTTCCCTGTCTAGCTGAGGATGGGGAAGTGATAGACTAGCTCTGTTGGGCACCTGGCATACAGCCAGAATCAAACCACTACAAAAGCATAGAAAAAATGCCCTTTATAAAGCATTAATATAATGTATTAAATTCAATTTATGGGCTGGTTTAAGTGGCTCAGGTTTGGGCCATTCTAGAAGACCAGACAAAAGCAGTGTTTTTTTAATAACTTTCTTTGATGCTATCCTCCATATTTCAACTTTTATGCTTATTTTTTACATTTCTCATCTCCCTCCTGCATGGAGAAAAAAGTACCCTTAAGGTATATAAGAAACCACAAAAACGTATTTAGTCTTGGAGTAATTTGAAAAAAATCTGTACGTGGTTCCAACAGAGCAGGTCTCAAGCCAAAGCTTGAATTGTATGTATTTAACTTACCTAATGAAATATACTGTGGTCATATTATTTTTACTGAAATAATTGTGCACTGCTCAATTGCACTGCCTCTTTGGCATATCCATTCTACTTCATGTATAAAAGCTATTGGTATAGATTCCTCTAATGTCTATTTATTCATAATTCACTGATTTTAACCTCTCCTAACTTTAAAGTCTGATTTTAAAATTAACTCAAACCAGTCATGACATCTTTTAATCATAAGGAGCTTATTCCTGATAAGGTGGTTGGTTAAAGGTCAAAACCTCAATTCCAGTTAAAATAAACATGTAATTAGAACAAAGGTGTAATTTTGAGGTTCTGACTGCTTTGGGATTATCTCATGATGTCTTGATTTTACTCTCAGTGAAAAAAAAATCAAAAGGAAAAATTTTTGCATTTCAGAGGGCAGATAACACTTGGTCTGGATACTGTCACAGTGGAGTGACAGCTCTTGCCCCGCAGCTACCAGGATCTAATTATGCCTGGGCTCAAAAAAAGGCATTGTGCAGCTGTGTGGAATTAGGAAGATTCAAACTGTACCCAACATAGACCTGAAGGGTTGTGGGGGTATCAGGGAGTGATTATTGTAATTTTCTAAGGGTATTGGTGCAGGGATAAGGTAAGAAGTGTGTGTCTGAGTGCAGTTATTTTTACTTCAGAAGTGAGAAATCCTAATGTGCCTAGACTGTCTTGGTAGGAGTTGACCGGATCCAGGTTAGACCAGAGGCAGAAGGAGCTTGCAGTGCTCTCAAGTCATGTTCCTATTTTGTACAGTGACATTGTAATGGAGAGTATATGGAGCATGCAGTGGGAAGAAAAGGATCAGAGTCCCATCTTTACAGAGGTATCACTGAGCTGCAGGATGTAGTAAGATTCCTAATTCTTCATTTTCTCACTGGCCTTTCCACATTTCATAGGCTGAAGTAGAGAAATGACGAGGCCCTTCACACTTTTGGTTCTAATTGGGTGGGCAGAGCATGCTTTTCTTTAAAACTGAAATCATGGCTATAAGCTCCAGACTTTTTTCTCATTTGTTGGATCAATAAATGTATGCTAACCAGCAGGAAGCAAAAGATCACCTCCTTTTAGAAGGACTCCTAAGCCTGGACGTCACTGTGTATTAACGTCTCTGTACGGCTTTGAGATTGAAACTGCTGTCATGTCTAATCAGCTTGAAATGAAGGTAGGAAGTCTGCATCAAGATACTTGCATATCCTAGTGCTAAACAGAAGAGATTGAGTCCAGACAGCCGTCTCTTGCCTAAGAGAGAAAAACGATATGCTTTGCTTTTTCTTGGAGTAAACTTATGCAAGTACATTGTATGAGATCTTTTTGGAGTATAATTTCTTCCGCTTAGAAAAAAAAAATCACTCTGTAGTCCAGGTGGACTTCCAGGTAGAAGCTATAATTTTTCAGTTTAAACTTCATTAGTTTTGGACTTTATCATAATTAAAATATAAAAAGAAAGGCTCCAAGGTGAACTGTTTCTTTAAGTTTTCTTTCCTCTGCAGCTGAGTGGTACAGTTTTCTTGCTAAGGAAGCATTGATATCTAAATTATTTTAATAGCCACCCATTACTTGATTAAATGTTTAATTTGTAAGGGTTTTGTGTATTTAGACTTCATACAATTTAGGAGCAAATGGCCTTTACAGAGTTTCTGGATTGATTACAAATATTTTGTTATCTGAAAGGTCTTTTACCCTTTTGCCAGGAAGATCTTCCTCTCTGCTTGTCTTTATTTAAGGGTTAACACCAAAACCCACAGAGCTTAATCCTTTCCAAAAATAGATTCCTGCTCTTAGCCTTTTATTCCCAGGAATGTTCCCAGGAAGAATATGTGTTTCCAGGAAGAAAGCACAGGACATATCTAAGTTTGTTAGTGCAAAAGCAGTAAAATGTTACCGACCTTTGCCCAGTCTCTGCAGTCAGGTTATTTCCTGCAGTGAAGACTGTCTTGTTCTTTAGATACAGTCAGACACAAATAGAATTGCCAAACGAGCTATTGCATAAGTCAGCGCTTTGAACTTCCTTCTCTCATTGTTCACTAACAACGTAACCGTAGCTGAGACCAGACGCTCAAGGAGACAAGTGACAAAGAAGAGCTCGTATGTTATTTTAGACTTGATTAGTTAACATTTATCTTCTTGTTAAAATCCTTTGGGCTTTATCTGTTTATATCTAATTGAAGAAAAAGGAATTGACTGAGAGAACGAGGCTTTGGCAGATGGTTTGGTTTAAAATCATAACTACTGAAAATATTGGGTTCATATTGCTCAGTTAAGATTAATTTGCTTTTCCTGAAGGCCATTTACATTGCAGATTTAATTCTGATGGTAATCTTCTCTCAAAACTTGTCTTTAATTTTCAGAAATGACCCTGTTTGTTATTCAAATTCAGGATGCTTCTTTATGATTATGGTTATCTCACTATCAAATTTCATCCAGGTAAAGATGTCAGTTTCAAACCACAAACAATTTTCCTCCAGGGTTTTGAATGCTCCATCTATTTAAAAGAATGTCTGAGTGATACTGAAAATATGGTGAAAAACTTCTTTTCCAGCTAAAAGTTTCTGAATTGCTATGCAGTTCATCACAGCTTAATTTATGAAAGAAACCACTACTCACCCAGACACCTAAGTAACTTTCTAAGAAATCAGATTGCATATTTGGTTAGAATAGTATACAATTAATCAATAATTTGAAATATAATGCTTTACAGAGTCACAAGATTCTGCCTAAAATTCCTAAATTCCTAAATTCCTAAAATTTCTGCCTGAAATTTTCACTTCATGAAAAATCTCTTGAATTTACATAGCCATTTTACCTGAAGAGCTCTAAGATTATTAAGTTGTTTTTCAAAAAAGTGAGGTTCAATTTTCTTTCAGATTTTCAGTATTTTTCTTATGATTAGGGGGCCATGTCCAAATTTAGCCACCCTGAATATAGTGAGGATAATCCCCTGATTTAATGCCAGGAATTAACCTAACTAAAGGCTGTTCATCAGCATTTAAATCAGACTCAGGTCTTCAAATTCAGAAACTTGTAAGTATTTAGTAGATAACCTAATGTCTTTTGTTATTATCACTTCTTTCAATGATTGATCAATGTGATAAGTGATCAGTAATACGAAGTAGTAGCAGTAGCAGTAATATGAATACTTCTTTTACTTCAGTAACATTTTTTGTTTTGATGAGTTTCCTTTTTGATTATGTTTTCAAAAAGGGAGCTGCTGAGAAAGCAATTCTGTGCAGTAAATTACAGCTTCTGTAACCAGAAATTCTTTTATAAATATTACTGAGTAATAATCAGTAATAGGTGAAAAGACTATGTCATCATTCCCTTCTGCTATGAATTACAATAGAAATAACTTCTTAAGGTGTAATATCTGAGTGTAATCATGAGATTTTCAACATCAGTACCATTAGTGAACCTGGTTTTGTCGATTCAGCCTTTCCAGCAATGGAAAACTGTTCTAACAGTACCTGAGAGATAGAATTCAAATGTTACATTGAATTTTATTAATCTTAATATTTCCCATTGTCTATAGTAACATTTTTCTCTACTCATATCCTCATAAAATAAAATAATTTAAAATATGGCAGCTTTATATGGATCAATCTTAGTTCAGATATAACATAGGACACTCCTAAAGGAGCCAGAATTAGAACAGAGGTTTTGACTGGAAGACAAAAGGAAAAAAAATTAGACAACAAGCTGTAAAATCAGAAGGAGTCTGGATAGCAGAATAGTATAAGAGCATAGGATATGCACTCATGGCTAAAGAATAATGACCAAGAGGTGTGAGGAAAGCAGCTTTAGCAAAAGCATACCATATTTCCACAGGTTTCAAACTTTATTATGTTACCAAAGCATGGAAAAGAATTTTTAGTAAACGGCTGCAAATTTTCTTATATTCTTTCTAGACAGATGTTTACATAAAATCAAAGACTTTGATGTATACTTCTGATTGTTTCCACATTCTCTCTGCTTTCCAAAGAGATAGAAATAAAAAAAAATAAAAAAATTTCTCCTATTTCTTTATCTGTAGCCTCCCAGCAATTCATCCTAATGCATTCAGCAAAGTTTCTGTAACAAACCATGTGCTAAACGACATGTATCATTTCAGCCTTGAAGGCTTGGGAAAGAATTTTTTTTTTCGGTTGGTTGGTTTGGTTTGGTTTGGGGTTTTTTGTTAGGTAGTATATTACTTTTTAAATAAAAAACACTTTCTGCATGATGGATCTTTTCATCTCTTAACTATTTTAAACTACCTCAGTAAAAATCATCAAGAGATGGCAGAGTCATTTCAAATCCTAACTGTGCAGAAGTTTGGAAAAAAGAAAATACTTTTGCCTATATAATTTAATAAAATAAGTCCTTGGGTCCATTCAATTGTTTTCTTATCACAAATGAAAAAGCTTGTGCTCAGTAAAGGTCATCTGCCTTAAATCTCTACATCAGGGAAAGTCTGTTTGAAATGTAATATCTGGTTTCTGGGGCCACTTGAGTTGCCTTAGGACAAAAAGTTTCTGCAATCCAAACAATCTCTGAAAAGGTAGTGTTATACACATACTAAATAATGGATTACTTCAGATTTGACACCAGTATGACAAGCAATTATTTGGAGTGCTCTGAGGTGTGCTGGAGAGCCCTTCATTTACTGTTCGTTTTCCTAATGTAACATATCTCTTTGCAGGATTAACATTTCTAAAGTCACAGTTTTAAAGCATCTTGTCAGGTAACATGTGAAAGGACATGAGTCCTGCAGGAAAGGACAGTTCTTTTTTCTGAGTGCATTTCCCATACATTTGCATAAATATCCTTCTTCCTTCTAAGTCATTTCATCAGCTGCATTTACATCATCTCCCCATTATAAACACAGTTATTTAATTATTGTTGTTGTCATTCTCTGCCATCCCCTAATTTAGTATTTAAATTCCTAGCTCTAAATATGGTGGTTTCAGTAGTATCAGCAAGGCCAAAGCTAGCCTAAAACAAAACAAAGAACCCTGCAAGATTCAATTAGTTTTCTCCCAGATGCTGCAGTTTGTCTCCCACACTGTTAAAAATCTTCTCAGCTCATTGAGTATAGCTGGCACTGTCTTGTTGAAGGCAAGATGCAGTTATGCAGAAACTGTATGCTCTGCTACATGGGATTGCACGGGTCATTCCTGATCCAGATGTATTCTTTCAGCAGCTGGGGAAAACATGGAGGAATGGACTGCATAAAGTAAAGCCTAGGATGACAGAATGTTTAAAACAGAGATTGTTTTTAAAAGAAAGGAGAGGAAAAAATGAAGATCGAGTTTCAACCTGTGGGAGCCAGGAATTGCAAGTACCTCTCTTAAATAAAAGAGAGAGGCTGAAGCGATTGTTGTTTCATTGATTAGAAACGCTGCTAAGGCGTACTGCTGGTATTGATTTCTTTAGGAAATACCACTCAAAGCTGTCTATAAGTGGTATGATATCTTCTTTTCCACTGACTATGGAACAGCTGGAGAGATCTGCAAAGTTGCATAGCTTTCTCTAGAAGATCACAAAATTAATGAGCTCAATGTGTATGTATATGTGTGTGCCTCAATGAGATATCCACAAGAAACTTTAGAATAAAGGAGGGTGAGGGCCTAAGGACCATTTAAAATTCCTAGTTAAAGTCTTGAAGAGCATTAAAGGAAACTAAAAAAAACCAAAAACTTCTCAAACTTGGCTCATAAATCTTTGACTTTTGAAGTATTTCTAGCTAGTAAGTTTCTTTAAAAGGGCTGGAGATCTTTTGTTCATCTGGTGATTCTGACGGGTTGAAAAATGCATGGTTTTATCACACAGTTCATGTCCCAGTCAGGTGCTTTTATCCAAAATAAAGTAAAATGTATTTAAAATAAAATCAAGTGTTTTAAATCCCAGCTGTCTGCCAGAATGCATGACCATTGATCTGAAAACAAGCAACGGTACAAAGAAATAGTTTTTAACAAATGTGAAAAACACAGATTATCACCCTATTGGTAAGTTTATCTATCTGAACAAAAACGAGCACTGACAGTTTGGCGACTCATTAGCACAGGGGAGACAAGAAGGCTTTCAAACTCCTCCAGGGCTGTGATGCCTATGTGTACCGAGAAGCTTGCTGAGAAGAATATATCCTCCTGAACATATATCCATAATCTCACTTTGATGGTATCAAGTATGACTGTTTTGGATTGCTTAAAATAAGTGCCTGCCAACATTCTGTTTACAAATATCTCACATGTAAGAAAGGTTTAAAGATGTGTGGGTATAAGTTTGTTCTGTAGTCTGAAATCAGAGCCAGAATCCAAATGCCATGACTTAGGGAGCTTTTTTATCTAGCTACAATTAATCACAGACAGATGCTTATGTCCTGATGAAATCTATATTTATACCACCCTTAAAGAGGACCTGTAAGAAAACTGCCTCCCACTTACCTTCCATCTGCAGAACCATAATGCGGATACTGAAAGCTGTCTCCCATGAGACCCGTTGACATTAGTTGCAGGCACGGCACATTAAAAAATCAGTAATAACTTTGGCTATTCCTGTTTGGCTTGACATGATTGCAAAGTATGTTGCTGTTTTGATACTCATCAATTATTTGAGGGAAAAGAGCTTTAAATCCATATGCTATGAAGACACCAGCTAAAATTTCACAAGCAGAATGAGTCTGGGTACTGGGAGATCATAAGATCAGAAACAGAGATTTTCCAGCAGACTACTAAGTTCTGAGAATTCAGAGGCTGAACAGAAGCTGTGTAGCAGATGGAGAAAGATTGCTACTTGCTTCCCGTTACATTGTATAGGAAGAGAGGAATTGCTACTAGACAATTACTGGGAATCATCACTGCTTTTATTTTTTGGAAGAATAGCCAGATAATAGCTGCCAAAAAAAAAAAAAAAATCCTTATCAAAGTGCCTAGACTGATAAAAGATGATTCTAACTTTATTAGACTGCAGGCCACTGTGCTTATTAAACCTCAGTGTTTGGCAATGTCATGAGTAAGAAATTCTAAAAAAAGAGGGAAGCCACGTGAGGAGCTACTGAGGGCAATTGGTTTGTTCAACCTAAAGAGGCAGAGACTTAGGGGAGACCTCATCACAGAATCACAGAATAAGCTGAGTTTGAAGGGACCTTCAAGGATCCCCGAGGCCAACTCTTCTCTCTTCCTGCACAGAACAGCCCCAAGAGTCACACCATGTGCCTGAGAGCATTGTCCAAATGCTTCTTGAACTCTGTCAGGCTTTGTGCTGTGACAGCTTCCCTGGGGAGCCTGTTTCTAACAGCCAACCTAAACCTTCCCCGACACAGCTTCAGGCCATTCCCTTGGGTCCTGTAACTCTTCACCAGAGAGAAGAGATCAGTGCCTCCCCCTCTGGTTCCCCTCATGAAGAAGCTGTGGAAATCTAGAGAAGTCCCAGCTGACTGGAAGCTGGTGAACATTATCCCAATTTTCAAGGTCAAGAAGGAAGACCCTAGAAACTACAGGCCTGTTAGTCTCACTCAGTACCTGGTAAAGTTATCCCTTACAATTGAGGATATTCTATCATTCTATAAAAAAAGACGGTACTTTTAAAATTAAGACAAGTTCTGAAAGGTGTTCTAAAGAAAGACCATCATGTACTGATGAATACTTACATTTGATCCACAACTTAATGGAAAACATGGGGTTTTGTTATATATTTTCTGTATCACTGTCTGTATAATATCATATGTTAATATATTTCAGTTGTGCTATTTCTCATCTGATCTTCTGTTTAAAGTACATGTCAGCATATATTCCCATCTTCAGTGCTAGTTAGGATTAATATAATTATTTTTTCCTTCCTTTCAAAACAGGTTTTTCTTATAAGCAATTTTGTTTATTAGCTTGAAGGAAGTCCTAGGCTTCAAAGACATGTAAAGCTGACATTTTCATGATAAGGCAGGAAGTCGGTTTCATGATTTTTAGTGATTAATTTTCAACCTAGCGAATTCAATTTCCTATTCCCAGCAAGACTGCATTTATTGAATCACAGAATCACAGAATCACTAAGTTGGAAGTGACCTTCAAGATCATTGAGTCCAACCCATGCCCTAACACCTCAACTAAACCATGGCATTGAGCACCACATCCAATCTCTTTTTAAACACATCCAGGGATGGTGACTCCACCACTTCCCCGGGTAGACCATTCCAGTACTTTACCACTCTTTCCATGAGAAACTTTTCCCTAATATCCGACCTATATTTTCCTTGGCGCAGCTTAAGACTATGTCCTCTTGTTCTGTCAGTTGTTGCCTGGAAAAAGAGACCAACCTGCACCTGACTACAACCACCCTTCAGGCAGTTGTAGAGAGTGATAAAGTCACCTCTGAGTCTCCTTTTCTCCAGGCTAAACAACCCCAGCTCCCTCAGTCGTTCCTCATAGGGCTTGTGTTCCAAGCCCTTCACCAGCCTCTTCGCCCTCCTCTGGACACGTTCAAACGTCTCAATGTCCTTCCTGTACTGAGGAGCCCAGAACTGGACACAGTACTCATGGTATTTCATAGATGAAACATTGTAAACAAAGTAGGATAGGTTCAGGATTTTGTTTTCAACTGTCTATGGTGGAAATTCTGCCTTTTTGAAGTAATAGGCTTGAGCAAACTAGCTAACCTTTTCCCAACTCCTGCCTCAATTCTCACCACTAAATTCTTGCCTGAATCTACCAGATTTTATAGTAAGGCCATACCTGAAGATTATTATTTTTATTTTAGAATAGTGCTTAGGATCACTGGTAATGGTTAAAACCTCTCTGCATTTGTGTGTCTAGACAAAAAGAAAAAAGTCTATTTTTCTGTCTCCTAGCAAGCTTTTGCCTCTACATATGTGTCATTATATTGAACGCTGACTGAATTGCTGGTTCTCCCTAGTCAAAAAAAACGACTGTTCAGTGTAGAAAGGGACAGTCACGTAGGGAATAGATATCTAATTCATACAGACCAACACTTTACTTCTCTTTTGAATAAAATAACTAGGAAGTAATGAAAGTAAAAATTGATGGTCTGAAAAAGAGAAAATGAGGTGTGATATGTACCGTTAGTCTTTGACTGATACAAGAATTTGTGGAGGATAAAAAATTTAAAAATCATCTATACATATTTCTGAGGAAAACAACCCCTCATCTAGGGTTATTTAATACAATAGTGGTTAACTGTGAGGGCTGTGACATTCCACCTTTCTTATGGAACTCCAGCTCACTACTGTGGGGGAATTGAGTACTGCTACGGCCTGTCTACCCTTCTCCCATTATCTATTATCATCCATTCTCCTATCATAAAAAGGAGAGCTGGATAGATGGTCCCTTTCATTCTGACCTGGAAAAGCTGTCCTTTCATCTTATTTTCTTTTTGTAATATGCTGTATAATCACATACGTAGAGTGAAATACCATATTTGCTAGCATCATGCATAGATTTAGAAGTAGATGTGCCATAGTCTATTGTTAAGGTAGATACATGAACACACCAAGAGAGTTCCAGTTTCCAACTGTCTAGAAGATCACGGCAAAAAGAAATATCTGCTCTGCAGCGCAGTTCCTACATCCATATTGCCACTATATCCAGACAGACCAGCATCTCACTTCAGCTGCAGTACTGAAGGGTTTCTTTTTCTTCTCAATATTAGACCAATCTCTCTTAAATTCAGTCATATTAATATAAAAATCAGACTAGCCTTTAAGGTACACAATATCTCTCTGATAGTCCTGTGGTTACCCTAGATTTCTCATACAGATCTAGAGGAGAGATAACTTGGAAGGAAGCCATGCCTACATTGGCAGTTGTTTTCTCAGTGCGTATAGTCTGTGGTAGCTGACTGAATTGTGCGTGGGTCAGTGATTAACTGCTTGAGCTGCCTGCATGTGTATATGCTAAAGGCCTCTGAAACTTATGAAGTTTTCTTAGCATAAAGATAATTTAAATTGTTTATTTTCTCTTACAGACTTGGGTTAAGTGGTAGTAATTCACAATATATTCCATAGCAGAAATAAAATGTAAGTTCCATTCAGATACATATTAAGGAGCCACATTCTAACATAACTTTGTTTGTAAAGACCTTATCACTCAGCTATTTTGCATAGTCAATACAATATATACTCATCTGTAAATGTATTATATCATAGGAATTTTTCAGAATAATGAGCTACTCTAGGTATTTGATTTATGAAATTGGAATAGTTTGCCCTTGTACTAAGAGACTGTATTTTTTAAAATCAAGCCATGTGTTTCAAATAAACTTATTACTGTAACTAGAATATTTGTCATGGCACCTGTCTAGCCATGAATATTTGCATTTGTCATAAGTCTTTTCCCACAGCTGGGCTGAAGTAATTTAAATCAGAGAGCTTTGTTCCTTTCTGCAGTTTAAAATGCTTGATTGTGGAGGTAGAAAGAGATCAGGGAGTATGGATTCTAATATCCTGTCAAAATTGTATAGTTTCACATCTAATTAACATACATTATATAAAAAAATAAAAATTAAATTGGCACAGGACTTAGTGCCAACCATTTTGAATTCATGCACAGCAATGTTAGTGAGTTTCCTGTGGCTTGTTGGTTTGCAGAAATGGGAGGGTTTTCCAGATATGACTGCATTTGTTCCATCTATTTGCAGTAATATTGCCTCATAGCATAACAAAGATAATTAATCACATGGGAAAAGTAAAGCCAAAAGGAAAAGTGTCTCTGTGTTTGCCTGTATGTTATCCTCCGAGGACGAGTTCCGTTGCATGTACATCAATACATCCATCGACATACAGCAGAACAGTCATAAATACTCAGCCAAGAATAATAATGTTCTAAGCAGGAAGGAAACATGAAATTCCAAAAGAAAGACTTTTTTTTCCCCAGACCTGTATCCATTTTTGGCACTGAATAAATTTATTTATGGCCCTTTGGGCCATGTTACTCCTGCATTAGGATCTTAAAAGCCTTGCCATTTTTGTTATCATAGCATTTGATGTGGCTAATATGATATAAAAAAGTCCTGTAATGATTTACAGATCTGGAAGATTCTGTCCAGATAAAATATGAAGAAGAGATAGCCAGACAAAGAGGTTAATATGAACACTCCCTTTGTGATTTCAATACTGTTCTATTTCAAAAGCTATTTTAACTTTTCCCATACTTGAAGAAAGTTCGTCTGAAATTATTTTTATAGTGTAAATAAGGAGTAATCCCTAGTGAGAGTATGCAATTTTTGGCAGAATCTTCTACTTTTATGTTATAAAAAAAAGATCAGGGGTTGAGTTTTTGGGTTTGGGTGCTTTACGGGTTTGGGTTTTTTTGAACTACTTTGGAGTTTCGAGAAGGAGCTAAGTGATTTAAGAGCAAACGATAGGCATTTGAACTCTAAAAATCACATGAAAAATCCTCGTTTAGAGCTCATTTTATCTCATGTTCCTACTCTACAAGTGCATTTGAGGGAAAGAAGGCACTGTATAGGGATGCAAAGGAAAATGTGAACTATACTGTTGATTTTCTAAACAACCAAGGCAAAATATTGTTTGGCTATGACTGGAAAACAAATATTACGTCGCCTTTGAATTTTGAAGCTAAAACTACCAGTCCAGCCTAGACCTCTTATCATTCTGATGATATTCCAGTGATAAAACTAATTCAGAATTAGTTTGGTGGCACAGAAATTTTACTCTGATGTAAACCTTGGCAGGATTAGCTCTGGCGCCATCAGAGAATCTTTCCCCTGGTCACATTGGAGGAAAAATGACATATATGAAGTATAAGCTCACAAGTGATTAAATGTAAGTTAAATGCATGTGTCAGCTGTTGACATCTCATCACTTGAAAAGTTGTGCCACTGACAGTACAACAAGCCCTATACGTGGGCTAAATTTCATTAAAGCCATTAACATGCTTGAATGGATACAGTTATGAATTGTAAAATCCAGCATGCTTGGATTTTCACCAAAACTAGTCATATAATGGATATTAGCCAGATATTGTACATATTCTGAAGAATATCTTGCATTTGGAGATGGAAGTTCATAAATATGTCTATAAATGTATGTATGCATGAATGTACAACATTTAGGAAAAATAAATTAGCAAGACAAAAGGAGATGGAATTATGTCATGCATTACCAAATGTAGCAAAATGCACAGGAACGAGTTATGGCTAAAAGTCTGGTTTAAACTGAAGCTGCTGGAAAACTAGACTTCACTATATTTATGTCTCACAAACTGTGTACTTAGCACTTTCCCACTTGCTGTATTATCTAAATAAATGAAACTGACAGTATGATTTTGGTGTGAAGTACATCTACTGGCTTTGGGGTCTAGGTTGCCTGTATTAAAAAGCAGACTTTTGTGGAAAATCTTATGAAAGGTACAGGAACATTCTGTAAGGGGTCAGAAAACAGTATAGGATTATTATGGTCATCCCTCCCACATGTGTTATTCTCCAATGTAAAGTCTGTGCACTTAGCATTCATAATTCACTCCAGGACTTACAGAATCATGTCATATGGAAGGAACTTCCAGAGACCATCCAGTCCAACCTCATACTAAACTGGTGTCAGTTAATAGAGGCTGCTCATGGTCTTGTCCAACTGAGTTCTGAATATCTCTAAAGATGGAGATTTGACTTCTTCCGAAGGTTGAAGAGGGAGAGGGGGAAATCCTAATATCTACTCAGGATTTTCCTTCTCATAACTTCTGTCTGTTGCTTTGCATCACTGTTTACTTCTAAAAAATTTGGCTTTGCTTCTCTACACTCTCCCATTGTGTAACTGTAGACAGCAGTATGACCTTCCCTAAACCTTCTCTTAAGTTTGGACAATGAAAATTCCTTTGGTCTTCCCTTCTACATCATGAGCTTCAGGTCCCTGACCACCCTTACTGTCATGCTGCAGTAATGTTTACTATCCGCTTTACAAGACTTCATATATCTTGTAGAGTTTGGGAATGTCATCTGGCTGGATAAGTTTTCTGGCAACATCATTTTAAAACATGGAGACGAGACAGAGGCAGAACCCCACCTCTCCCTTCCTCTTTCTGCAGAACCTGGATATAGGTCAGAAAATTACTGTGATTTGGCCGGACAGTATTTCAGGTCTCATGATGAAGAACATCTGCCCCAAAACCTAGAAGTACTGGGCTCAGTTAAATTTTTGACGTAGGCTGTTTATTTTGTCAAGACAATCTCTGAAGTTTAACTTTTCTTCTCTTAACTGTGGTATTTGCAAAATACTAATTCCCAAAGTACACATTTAATTAAAGAATGTAGGGTTTTTTGCATCAACATCGTGACCATTAATGGTGTTTTCCATGACTGGCACTGAAAACTTGAAGGTATATTGATCCAGAACTTCAGGATTTACCGAAAGCATGCTGAACTAGAATTTAGCTATGAATAGTTCATAATTCTGTATCTGATGAAATGACTTTTAAGATTTTTGCACATCGCTGACTTCAGATACTTTGCTTGGTTAGCACTCAGATATTTTTCTGAACAGATACTAACCTGTCAGGTATAATTTACGTTTTCTCATTTTACTCCTTATCATGCTTATTTGTCTCAAAAGAATAATCAACTTGCATGGAATCCCTTTGAAAGAAAATTCTTCTGCCCTAGAAAAATGGCAAGAGGTATAATCTGTCAGGGAGAGGTTTTAAAATTTTTTCTGGTACTTTTCAAAAATATGTCATTTTTCAGTGAAGGTTGTTTCGTTTCTAATAAAGGAAAGCTACCCCATTTGCCAGGATTTAACATAAAGCCTTAGGATGAGGAGAGAAATAAAATGGTTTCTATCATTACTATTTTGAGTACTACAGTTACAAAATATTTTACCTGTATATATATTTGGGTTTATATATATATATACATTTTATATCTATATCATTTATGTATTTATCTATATATTTATCAATATGTATTTGAACCACTATTGAGAAACTAATCTGTGCTTGTTGAAGTATCCTAAGTATTTTAGGGAGAAAAAAAACCCCAACAAACCAAAAAACCAAAAAAACCACCATTGTCATGTTAGGAGTTCATGACTTGTGTATCTTTTTGCACTTGCCAAAACGATGTCTTCAGAAGATTCTCTTGGTCTTCATGTGTGAGCAGCTTAAGTACCTCCTAGATTTCAGATTTCTATCATCAGGTATCTTAATTAAGCTCTCACCTGGATTCCATGTTAGCATGGGTAGCTCTGATAGCCTGGGGTGATAAAGACCAGTCCCATAATCCATAAGCTTTAGAACCTTTCCAGTCATCTCTAAGACACTTCTCAGTTTTAAAGAAGAAAGAGCCATAGTTTTGGGGTTTTTTTCTGTTTCCAAACCCGTTTTGTCTATCTTTGCTGAGAAAAAAACCCAAAACTGCCAGGACAATTCAGCAATGTGAACCATGTACTAGGGACATGTAAAAGAGTAGGTTTAAGATGAATAGGTTCTTGAGGAGATTCAGATGGATCAAATCACGTCAGGAACTCTGCAGTATAATGTCTATAGCACTACTTTGGTTTTTTCCCTTTTTCTTCTTTTTTTTCTTTTTTAATATCATTCAATACTTCTTGGAAGCCTATTGGGACATTGGAAAACACTGCAAATGTAGAGTGGAGTTCTATACATACGGTATCGTTCAGAATAGAAAGGTAAGTTACTGGTTGAGTTCACAACCAGGAGCATTTCTTGGGACAATAAATCACAAACTAGGATTAGCGATGTTAGAGTTTATGATCTGGGCAGTACCAGAAGATGTCCAACTGTTTAAAATCACCATTTTCCCCTTTACCTGTGTCATCTTCCTAAAAGAACTATTTGTTGCCACCTTCTGGCCACTCCACAAGATATTCTTGACTGATATGAAGAGATTAATCCTATCTGGAGAAAGGATCATTATGTTGTGACATAAAACCTTCAGACAGGTGTTAAATCAAGGATATTGGAAGCATGCCGCAGGATATTCCTCAACATTTAGAAAAAGATATTTTAAAAAGCTTTTAATTGCAAGGAAGTCTTTGGAGCAGATGAATAATTCACACATCTCAGGCTGTTTTACAGGCAGAGCTTTTATTGAGAAATGTATATGCATTAATAAAATTTTTGTAAATTAATGAAATGTAAAACAGTGCATAAAAAGGTCTGATGTGGAAAAATTCTCTCTGTGTGTCTGGTCTGCCAAAGAATATGTATATTTATGTGTAAATGTTTGTGCGTGGGCTACTCTCATTCTTCTCCCACATGTATGAAACCATTTGGGCATTTTTCCCAGAGAAACAGGACCCATTGCATGCTAAGCATCCAGGAAATTAGGAAAATTTGGCATCAACTGAATACTAACATTCCTCTTCCTCATGTAACTGCCAAAAGACCAAGTTAAGTAATACCTGAAGGTGAGCTCAAGATTCATAAAAATACCAATGACATTCAAATGAAGTAAGTTAAAGAATCTGTTGGAAAAAATTCCAGACATGTTTTTTCATACAACCATAAAAAACTCCCAGTGAATAGGAAGCCTCCTGACATAATATGGAATGAAGCAGAAATTCCTTTGTACAACTAACAATGTAATCACACAGGTGAATCTAAAATTGTCCATGTCTTTAAAGAATTATCTCAATATCACTTTCTTCTAAGAGATATATAAATATATATATGTGCACCATTCTGTCAAATGGGAATTTGATCTGGGTCTAAGTTTACCATCATGTGAAGCAGCTTTCTAAGCTCTTTCTAGAAAAGGGCCATATTTTATTTTTTTCACTGCTACCTCGTCCATGGCAATTTAAATTTAAATTTCCTTATTTCCAACTATGTGGTGAATAAGATCACTGAAGATGGGTAGCTTAGACACAGGAAACCAGGTAAAGAACACCCACCAACTGGTAAAGAAAAAATACTGTGCCATAGATACAAAACTAATTCTTCAAATTCCTATGTTATTCAAATGTATGGTTTAGCATAATTACAATAACATAAAAGCAGAATTGCTCTACTTTTATATAGTAGAATGTGCACCACAGTGAAGCTGTTTGGAAAAATCTACTTATCCTCGGAGTAGGACGCGCAAAAGCTATGGATACTTTTGAAATTCCAAATCGTGTCACTTGTCATATATCTGCTTTTTTCCTAACACATAGAAAATGTGATATAATAGTTTTATATTTCCTCTGGGGGATATCAGTCATATATTTTTAAATTAGGCTTATTATCCACCTGGCTTATTTTCTCTTCCACTTATCTTAGACTCTTGCTGTCATGTTCCAGAGGTGTGACTCTGCGTTTCTATCAGAAGACTGATTCTATGCACTATATAAATAATATGTAGCAACCTTGGTCCAAGGTCTTCCCACCATAAACTGCATAACATCTTAACATTAGGTACCTAGTCCTAAATTGGACATCTGGTTGCCTGAGGTTCTGTTCAACAGGGAGAGGCACATTCTGAGCCTGATTCAGATTTCATACCCTTTAAAGAAACATCTGAAACAGACAATTTCTCTCCATCAACAACACAGACAGCCTACAGCAATCGTGCTCTTAATTTAGTCATGTACATTAAAGCAGCTAAGTAGAATGAATCTAGGCCAAGCTGTCTGTGTTCACGTAGCACTGGAGTCACAGTCATCTGCACATGGTACCCTGCATATTTCATTCATGCTCTGTTCATCAGGGAACATTTGCAATTTCACCCTGAAAATTAGGATTCCATATCAAAAACCTGAAAGAATATCACTCTCTTATGAACATGGAACTTTTAAGCATGCAAATTCATAGCAAATAGCTCCAATGTAAAAGAAGAACAAGCATATCATTGTATGATTACACTTGGGGGTACAACGAAAGAAAATTAATGTAGCTACACTGTGTTGTGCTCAAAGGACATCCAAACTTGTATAGAATTTTTTAAATCTTATTAGAGAAAAACATAGACCTCTTCCTAGCTAATACAAGCTCTAGTTTTTTTTGCAACTGACTGTAAGAGACGGTCTGAAGACCCTTCATCTGTCTCACGATCATCTGTAGAGAGCAAGACCCTGAGCCTGGGCCTGCCCGAGGTGGAGAGCTAACCAAGCACAACGTGCTGATGGCACACACCTGTTTGTGGTGAGCTGTGTTGGTCCTGCTGTGACAACAGCAGGGACAGCACGGGACATGCTGCTTGCCACCTTTTCTGTGCCATTAACAAAAGACAGTGGGCATTGTTCTTGCACCTGTTTGGCCGTTTGCCCCTCGCTCTTGAAAAGTGTATAAAAGGACTCTCTAAGAAGACCCCAATTGGGATACCCCACGGAAGAAGACGGACCACGAGGACTCCGCCGGCCGTTGGTAGCTATAACCCCCCCCCCTTCTCTCTTTCTCTCTCCCTCTCTATTGCGATTACACTGCGTTGGTACGCAATAAATTACATTGTGCTGATTAAAATTAATATTTTCCCCGTTTGTGTTTCTTTTGCACTCTGAGATTCGGGTAACGAACCATCATGACCCCCACTTGTCTTAGCAGATCGTGACACTGACCAAGTAGAATCGAGAACCAAACCCCAGTATTTATATATTATGTACCTGACAGCTTCATAGTCTATGGACTGAAACATTTCCTGTTGGCTTAACAAATATATAAGGCGTGGAGAGATGATGCAAGGTCAAAGTAGAACAAAATACAGGTTACATGCCTCTCTCTTTACCACAATATGTCATAACAGAAGTTGGTTATTAGTAATGCCTGTTTTGAGTTTATATTCATTGATCCATATGCCAATGAGACATACAAACCTATCATCAATGTGTTTATAAGGCTGTATAAATGCATGCAAAGAGAATACCTGCTGCTGCTTGTCTGCTGTCTCTCCTAAAGTGCCAATGGATTAATCAGTCAGTTCTGCATCTAGCAACAGCCTTATTGCAATTGTCCTAAGGGTCATGTAAGGGTAAAGTGAAAAATCTCACAGGATCTATGTGAAATCAAGCCAAGCAGCATTCCTGATTGTCAGGAAAGTGTGGAATTTTAACAAAAAGTGTCTAGATATTCTGTCAAGGATTCCTCCTGTATGTTAATGTTTAGCTAAATATTTCACAGGGGCTGAGCTGGTTGTGTATGTGGTCTTGTTTAGGTCTTCATTCAATCACATACAATTTGGAAAATTTACTTCTGGGTACTGCTTTATTTCGGTGTAAAGAGTATCCATACCTTCAGGGCGTGACTTGTGGCATATCAGCAAGCAACTATTAAAACAGATCTTTTTAAATTCAGGTGATGCCAACACATATATGATAACATCCCACAGTCATCATAATCTCTTAGAATTGCCCTGGGAGGTTGGTAATTAGAGAGTCTCTTCTTGGTCAGTCTGGCCTGATTTATTAGCCTCTTAAGTTTCTGGTAAACTAGCTAGTGTGGGTGTTTTCAGTCTTGATCACAGTGAGGGAAAATGAAAGATCCAAGTCCTAAAAGACCCTCTGTAGAGACATTTAACAACTGTGTTGACTTGGTCTCCATAGAGTCATGCTCCTTTCTCATCTCTCCCTCCACTGTAAGCAAAATCACATCACAATTTGCTTTCATTCCCAAATCCATGCAATCCAGATTCCAGTTATCTTGAGTGTAACAATATTCCGTTCTCTTCCAAACAATACCTGTGCCTCAAATCCTTATACCCTGAGATTCCATCTGTAGCTGGAGCTCTCCCATCACGTGCCATCTATACTGCTGATAGACACTGTGCCCTCATTGTCTTCTCCATAGCCAGTGATCCCCAAACTTTCTACAGTCCGTGAGCATTTACTGTTCATGATGCTCTGCTCTGTTCCAACGTCTTCATATGCATTAACTGAGGACACTGATCTCTGTGCAGCAAATTTGATCTTCAAGTGTATCACAGGAATTTATTCCACATAAATTAACTTGGATTATTATTGTTGTTATATACAGAGAAAGGGGAGTCAGAAGGAGGAGAACTCAGATGATGGCCACAATATGTGGACTGTGAACTGCAGGCAAACTTTGGCCCCATTCACCTCCTGTCCACCCATTCCTTTCCTATGTCTCTTAATGAATGTTACATTCTTCATGAGGTTGCCCAGGAGGGCAATGGGGAGACAAAGGATGGTTGGAGTTCTTATTCTTCTTCCCACACTTTCTCCCACTCAGAGATGGATTCCCAACCCTCTCCTACTTCCTCATCCTATTTTTAGAACTGGTACAAACCCACTTTTGAATTACTATAATGTCTCTGCAGTCATAGGAAAGATATTTCACATACCTTTATGTCTGTTTTCCTTCTCCATGCTTTATTCTCTTAGCACTTCAGACAGATGATATCCTTTAGAAAGACTTGGTTTATGTTGTTTTTAGAACAAGAGGGCTCTGGTCCCATACTGCGAGTTAAGTGAAATGCAAATAATAATTGATAACATTGTCACACTATTTTTAGATGATCTAATCACAGATGAACAAGAAAAGGATTTGTTGCTGCTGCCTCACTTTATTCTTACGGCTTATATAAACACCAAAAAAGTTGCTTTGCTGTAACCTGGATAATCAGGGTAAGAGACCTTTCAGAAGATTTCAGTTGATCCACTTTCCTTCTTTTCTGTGGATGCCTCACATCCTTTTGTTCACTACTAGAAAACAGTGAAGATCAGCTTCTTACTTTACGGATGATGAGAAGAGGAAGTGTCCCTTTTGTACTTATAAATACACTTGCAGAGGTGAGTAGATAGTAGCGGCATTTGTAGGTTGTAAATTTCTAGGGAGGCATATCAAGAGGACAAAGTCAGTTAGTGCTATCAGCAGCAGGCCCAAAAAGCAGCAGGAGGTTTCCTGTGCACCAGAGCTTACACTGATAACTAGCTATCTAATGAATCAGCTGATAATACAATAGTTATTTTTGTCCTTCTATGAACTTTCTACTTTCTAATTCTATTCAGGTGTCAAGCTAAGATGACGGAGAGTTTCCTGTGGCTGAATTGATGTAGGGCTGGAAAGGACATCAAAAAAACCCAAAATTATATGTTAACAGGGAAAAAAATCTGATTTTGCTCACACTTACTGAAATTGATATATACTCAGGGTTTCTTAGAGGAATAGTAAAGGCAGAGAGGGTCTTCCCTTTATATCTTAGGTTCTGTTATCTCAAATGCTATAGTCAATGCTCTCCATAGTAAAGGAAAGCATTCTTCCTTCTGGAATGTTGGAAAGCAGTACTTGTCTCATTGCTGTCTTCTAATAACAGTAATAAAATGCTGTAGTATTTATTAATGCTTACATGTCTTCATAGCACAACTGTGAATGTGAATGTGTGTGTGCATGCATAGGGAGACAAAAAAGTACATCTAAAGTGCATATGTTTTAATGATTTTATAGGAATTGTAAAGCTGCACTTTTTCCAGTTTACTGCATGGAAATTGATAATTCCTATGGCATGGAAATTATCCATTTCCTGTACTATGTTCATTAAATTAGAAGAGAATGCTGTTCTTTCTTCTCAGTCAAAATGCATCAGAGCAACCTAATATGTTCCATTCCCATTAATATCTTGGTATGCAGTAGAGTTTTGTAGCTTCTCTTTCACCAAGATACATAAATAACTTGTTTAAGACCCTCTCAGTGCAGCTGGAGCAAGTCCACACAATCATACAGACAAATGTCAAACAATGAGTTGGATTACACATCATGTTAGTTTCCCCAGGTGAAAACAGCAAAGAAGAAGAGGCGATTCCTAATACAAATTTACCTATAAAACTTCAGTGACAGTTATGAAGAAAAAAGGCATTATCATTCCTTGGTTCTGCATTCCCTCATAGTTCAAGTAAATTTTTGCACAGCAAGAATGAAAAGTCTGGAAAGAGGAATATAGTATCTGACTGCCTTAAGAAACTGTCTCGTTACAAAGGCAGAAGTTTTTCAATCAGATAAAACCCAAGTTTCATATAACTGGAGGAAAATGTATCTAATTTGGCTTCAGGAAAGTTGGTACACAGAAGTCTTGTTATCTTAATAATCCATCTACATGACTTTTCACTTCTAATATTAAAAGGAAAGCAGAAACTTCATTTAAAAATACTATTTGAGTTGATTGCATTTCTTGACTATTTATGAACTCCTGATGGTGAAAAGAGCAGCTCCGGTGCCTCAGGTCCTGATCTCTGTATGGTAATGCCAATGCACCACATGATTTTACCAAAGTCCCATTTGCAGAACTCCATCCCAGACCAGATGCATCTCTAAATGTAACTGTGGTGTTGCAGTGACTCAAAGGAAAGGTCAAGGTGGTTCAGGTATCCCATAATTCTCAGAATCATAATGTTCATTGCAATATTTGAAGCCATGATAAATTACATCTGTTGAGAATTTAGACTCTATTTAGATGAATAAAGTTTGTAGACAGTAGAGTTACAAAACAGGCAACTCCTAGAAAAATATGTGCAACTTGAAATTAGTTTTATGGTATTTTATCTTTTTTTCAAAGCAGTCTTCTTGTCTTCCTCCCTCATTAATTTCCTTCTTATCTTTTTACGGTGGCGTTATTATTAGCTTCCTCATTTTTATTACTAGCTTTCCTCTTTTCCTAGCACAGTGTGATTTCCACTAGGACCAAGATTTGGCTGAGCTAGGCACTTTAAGGATGTGAGGCAAAGTGTGATGGTTTCCCTAGCAATAGGAAATGCTTTAAACCTCAGAGTGCAAACATTAGCTCACACACAATACATTTTCCTTCCGTTTAGTGGCTGGCACAAACTATCGCCTCTTGCAGGGTATCAGATATTTGTTTCTGCAGTGAATTATGCAGATAAAATGAAAAAGGATGTTTAAAATTCTTCATTCATCTTATACAGGCAAGTTCTGTGCTATTCAGATTATTCGGGGCTAACTCAGAATATTGTCATTCCTGAGGAACAGCCCTCTCAGAGCCAGCAGCAGGTTACATTGCATCGTGTGAACAAGCCTGGCTGGGCCACGGCTCATGAGCCTCCATCCAATGGCAGCTGTATTAGAAGAAACTCACAGTGGGCGAATGTGTAATGCTGAGTATCCATGGTTATGGGTGATGTCTGGGCCCTTTCCTGTCCAACGAAAATAGGTTGCAGATTCCTGTCTCTCCTCAGGGCGCCTCTCATCAGGAGGTCAGGAAGGGCAGGAGGGGCCGTGCCATGGCTGCCGTTGTCTCTGACGCAGCTCCGGAGTGGGCACGGGGCATCTGAAACTCTCGGTGTGCGCTGCCGCACTGACGGCTGTCCTTGCTGGGTAGACACAGGCAGACAGGCAGACAGGCAGACGGGGCTGCAGTCCCCTCGGGACTGTCACCAGGCGGTGCTGCATGGGGCAGACAGCTCCTCTGTAAGTGGCTGCACCAGGCAGCGCAGGATGGAGCCATGGGGGCTCTCATGTCTCCAACATCCTTGTCAAAACAGCTCGATTTGGAGCTCATCTCAAATGTCTGTATATGCATGTAGAATGAGGAACAAGCAAGAGAAATTTGAAGCTATGACTTTTGTTATGGAAACATTATGGGATAGCTCTCCTAGCTGGAATGTTGTACTGGATATGCAGGCTCTTCAGAAGAGGGAGGGTGGGAAAGCAAGGAGGAGGTGCTATGCTCTATGCAAAGTGGTCACTCAAACTCATGGAGCTTTGCCCTAGGGCACAAGATGGAGCAATTGAAAGCTTGTGGACACAGGTTAGAGAACAGACCAGCACAGATAATATTGCAGTAGTTGTCTACTACCTATAGATCCTGATAAAGAAGTGGCAGAAGAAGCAAGATTTCTGGAATGTACTGAAGACAGTTTTGTGCTGCAGGTGGTGGATAAAGCAACAAGGGGAGGACACTTTGCTCACAAACATGAAAGAACATCTGGGTGATGGTTGATGTTGTCAAAGGCTGCCTTATCTGCAAGAACGACATTGTGCCATTTAAGATCCAGAGATGAATGAGCAAGATGAACAGCAGAAATACCATCCTGGACATCAGAGGAGCAATTTTTTTTTCTTCTTTAGGAACACGATTGGCTGATTCCTGGAGAAAATTTGGGAAAATATAAACACATCCTCTCACACATGGAGCTGTGGGGAAAGCAAGCTAAGAACATGTTTGACTTCACTGAAAGAATGCAAGAAGCATAATTTATTTTTCAGTTAATAGATGTGAAGTTAAATCATATATTTTAGAATATTCTAAATTAGGGATTAGTTATTTTTTCAATGAAAGGTGAATTATTTTGCATTATCCACCAGTCAACATTTTCTACAGAGTTCAGTGGCAGGAGGGAGACTAGGAACAGGCTGATAAAATTTAGAGACCTTTCAGGCAGATGTGAGAATATTATATCTCCCTTCCTTCCTTCCTTCCTTCCTTCCTTCCTTCCTTCCT
>VZRV01005745.1:275853-387812 GCA_013398115.1 Falcunculus frontatus | reverse complement strand
CCTCCCTCCCTTCCTCCCTTCCTTCCCCTTTCCGGATTCTTCATTTTTGTTCTTGAATTAAACAATTGGTTACTTATCTCCTGCAGATTATACAGCATTATCAATCTTAAACTAAGCTGGAGCTATCTGCCAGATAAGATTTACACATTTACAGGGATTCAAGCCATGCATCTCTCTTAGGTACAGTCTGTTAGCAGCTAGTGAGAGCCTCTAATTGGCATTTAATCTTGGTAACCTCTGCATTCAGTATCGGTCTATCTCTGTGTTTTGCCTGGAAAGCTAAAGTGGTTGTTTGCCTTGTGATAATACCTCTTTTATGTTCAAAGAAGGTGAATCTTCAGCCTGTTTTATTGTAGGTTTCTAGGCTCTATATGGAATCACAGCATGTCTTAGAACTTTCAGTACAACTTTTTGAGCCACAGATACTTTGAGGTTTATATTTTACATGTATGTGTGAATAGAATCATAGAATGGTTTCAGTTGGAAGGGACCTTAAAGATCATCCAGTTCCAATTCCCTTGTCAACAACAAGGACACCTTCCACTAGACCAGGTTACTCAAATCCTTGTCTAAACTGGCCTTGAACACTTTCACGGATGGGGCATCTACAACTTCTCCGGGCAACCTATTCCATTGTCTCACCACTCTCACAGTAAAGAATTTCCTCCTAACGTCTAAATGCACTGTCTTTAAATTTGAAGCCTTGTCCTGCCCTTTGAAAAAGTCCCTCTCCATCTCTCTTGTGTGCTCTCTTTAAGTACTGGAAGTCTGCCTTAAGGTCTTTCTGGAGTCTGCTCTTCTGCAGGCTGAACAACAGCAGCTGAACGTGAGCCAGAGTGTGCCCAGGTGGCCAAGAAGGCCGGTGGCATCCCGGCCTGTATCAGCAACAGTGTGGCCAGTAGGACCAGGGCAGTGATTGTTCCCTCTGTACTCAGCACTGGTGAGGCCACACCTCAAGTGCCTCAAGGACCTTCAGCTCATGAAGGATATTCAGATGGAGCTGGAGTGAGTCCAGAAAAGGGTAATGAAGCTGGTGAAGAGGCTGGAGCACAAGTTTTATGAGGCCGGAGGGAGCGGGGGTTTTTTAGCCTGGAAAAAAGGAGGCTTGAGGGGACCTTATCACTCTATCAAAGGACGCTGTAGACAGGGGGAGTTCAGTCTCTTCTTCCAGGCAACCAGTGATAGGATAAGAGAAAACAGTCTCAGATTACCCAAGGGAAAATTCAGGTTGGATATTAGAAAAAATTTCTTCACTAAAGTAGTTTTCAGGCCTTGGAACCGGCTGTCCAGGGAGGTGGTTGAATCCTGATTCCTGGAGGCATTTAAAAGGGGCATAGATGTGGTGCTTAGGGACATGGTTTATTGGCAGACTTGGCCATCCAAAGGTTGGACCTGATGATCGTACAAGCCTTTTCCAAATGTAAAGTTTCTATGATTCTATGAAATATGCTTTCTTTCTGCTCCAAGTCAGGATCAGCTACCAACTGATTCAGAAACCTTCTGACAGTGTCTACATCAAGGAACTTTGCCTGCCTGTTTGGCAGGGTAAAAATCTAAAGCTTCTAGGATATGTTTATAGTTAAGCACAGAGTTTTCTTTTCTTTATGTAAAATAATTAAATTAATAATATTACCAAAGGTAATAAAATCTTTTATCTCTGGCCTCAGAGATTCCATAAGTTTATTTCACTTTACTGGGGGAATGTCTTAGAAGCACCTTTTGATTTGCACATTTTATTAGACTTACTGCAATGAGTTTCAGGAAGTTGTTGGGGTCACTGATCTAATGAGTGCATACATCTGTGTCTTTATTTTTTCAAGTCATATAACATAAGTAATTTTCTCAATGGCTAGATTATTATCATCTTTGGCATAAACATGACACGTAAGTTATTCTAACCTAAGTGGGATCTCTGCAAGGTCAGTGATCAGAAGCTGGGGTCACAAGAAAAGTTCTCCAGTTGTTTTATGTTAAACTTTCCGAATATTGTGTACTGGAGATTGGTAGCTTTGAGGGCCATTAAAACTCTTTCCTTCAGTACACTATATTATCTATGAATAGTAAAACAGAATTCTGGAACTTCTCTGAGATTTCTAAAAATACAAATAGAGACATGGGGCAGATGATTAAGGGTTTAGATCTCCTGGCAAAAATACAGCTAGCTGCACTCTATGGTATACTTTCATTTTTCGTCTTTTGTGTTGACCCTGGACATTTATGAAACATGATATTTAAATTTTAAAAACTCCAAATATTCATAACTTTTTGAAGTGTTTGAATTAGAGAGAAGGTCTAAGAATAACTTACAATACATACTGTCAGAAAATGAGTCTGAGAGTCAGGGAATGTTATATTCAAGGACTCTACTCAGAAGAAAAAAAAGGTATACTGTAGATTATGGTATCTACCCCAAATGTTAATTAGGATGCACATTTTTTAATAACAGAAGTTTATTCTTTGACTAAAAATCAAAACTTACATGTATCTCTATTGTAAGAATTACTCTAAATAATTCTTACATAATAAATAATTCCTCTAAATAATACTTTAGACCCTAAATTAAAAATAAGGACTATAAACTTATTTACAAGTAGTGACATGAAGATACAGGAGTCCTGAAATCCATCAAATGTTTTTGCCGCTCTGTGAAAAGTGCCATTGTTGTAGTGTCCTGATGATATGGTGTATATATCCCAGTCCATTGCATTAATTCATATCTAGTTATATGTTCCTTCCTAATCAATCTATAAATAGCCATCTGACAGCCTCTGTAAGCATATCATGTCATGTTACAGGCTGCCTCTGAAATGCAATGCCATTAGTCGCTCTCAGAACTGCCAGTGGTTTGTTCCAAACATGGTTTAAAGTCCTTCATTGTTGTGCTAATACTATCTTCTAGATTTCTTTTTTTTATTCACTCCAACATATTAGACTACTGAATATAGAGGTAGAGGAGTAGGAATCATTAGCATATGCATGCTGAACTGGCTATGGCAGGCTGAGGTCTGTCTAGCTCTGCCTGCCACAGGGCTTCCCATAAAGCCTACTACCCATATATGTACCTAATTCTGAAAAAGGATGGAGAATCTATAGCTGAGCAACTAACTGAGGGTAAATAATTTCACAAAGGTTGCACATTTTTAACTGCTACAAGTACCATCTAACTTTTTTATCTCAAAATAAGTCAGAGGTAATAATTTTGGATATAAATATCTTGAATAGTTTCAACATGCCCCATTTGCTTGAATTTCATGAGATCTGAAATTTTAGACAGTGTTTGATATTCTTCTCAGTCATAATTATAGTTAAGTAAATATAAGAATAACTAGATATGTCTGTAGTTTTCTGCTTAGGATTCTTGGATTTAGAAGTAAGTCTTCCTGACAACAATCCAGAGACAATAAACCCAAAAAGGAGTCAGCACATTAACTTCACTTTTTAATGAAAATTCATTAAAAATTTAAACAAGCATTCAAGGCTAGAATCCTTCTGTAAACATGTACAACTTCTATAATTATAAAAATTTCATAAATTTGTGATTTGGCAGCAGCAGAATGGATGCTAAAGAAGTAGCAAGTCAAGAAGAAGTGTGATGGGAAAAGACTGCTAATTTAGATGATCGAGCTAATGCTGTGTATTGTCATTTTGTGTGAGTCCAGGTGCACAGCACATTTAAGAGTGGAAAAAGCTGCATTTCCTTCAAAGAGAGAAATTTTGTTCATTCTTGGGGTAAAAAAGGTGCAGTGATTTACCTCGACTTTATTAATTGTGTAAATAATTTTGATAATGCACATACTTTAGTAGCTAGTAAATATTTATTGCAAGAAGTTACCGGAGCATTGTATCTACCTGTATCTGTGGATACATGTCTTTGAAGGGTTCATTATTCCTGTAAAGTGAGTGATTCAGTGACCTTGCAACGGAAATATATAAGCGATGAGGTGTGCGAATAAAACATTAGTTATGCTATCAGGAAACCACAGCTTGAAGGCTGTTGAAGAAAAACAGAGGACTGTAACGGAGACTCCCTGAAAGTTCAAGTACAGTATAATTGCAGAGGCCTGGAAAGTGCAAGGAAGGAACAATACCAGAGGTGCCAGGTCTATTAACTGAGATCACAAATGGTAATTTCATGGTCATTAATGAAATGCCATGTTGAGAGCCAAGTGGAACTTGTTTCAGAGATAGAACAAAGAACAAGTATCACACATATATGAAGCTTACATTATCAAATAAATTTGAATACACTTAAGTGTGAACCAGTGAGAAAAGAGTGGACAAGCACAGTGTTAGTGAACGTGTCAAAGTTCCCTGGGCAGACCCCAAGAGAGAAGGAAGCATCAGCTTCAATGTTTCTCCCACAAAAGAGCTTGAGGTACTACCTCAACCGCATGCTGAGTCTTCTCAAAGACTGGTACCCCCATTCTAAGACCCAAAGTGCAGAAAGAGGATGGAGATAATGCCAGAGAGAGATGTAAATACTAGAAAGTTTGTGTGTATCTGTTTTAATGCCATCATTTTGAGGAGTGGACTGTAATAGTTGTATAATTGCAGAACAATTTAGTTTGGAAAAGGATGTGTAAATGTCACCTAGTTGGATTACCTTAGTCACACCATTACCAAGCAGGTGATACTATTTAGGACACCTAGTTTTAAGTATCTCAAGGGGCAAGGAATGCACTGCCACTTTGGTCAACTTGTTGCAATGTCCTACCAACCAGGTGAAATATTTTCTACTAACTTAGAATTGACATGTTGGAAATTGCAAGGATTGCCCATCCTGTTATCACTGTACACATTACCTACATCAGCTTATGATGGGTATCTGTCCTTCTGTACAAGTAGGGGGGAAGCTGAGAAGAAACTTCACCACATCCAAGTCAATGATTGAGGTGCAATCATGCTTCAGAAATCCAAATGCATTGCCCTCAATTTCTGGAAACACCATTTTATTCATGCTCTAGGGTGAAACATCTTCTCATCAGTGCATGCCCAGGAGTGTCTCCAAACAACACAAATGAGCCCAGTGATGATGAATAGCTTACTTTTCATCCATAGCTATAGTATTGCCATCACCACCTGAGTGAATTTTCCATTATATGTTAATAAATGGGTAGAGCTGAAAAGGTTCAGATTTTGTGTGCCACTTCCAAACTGACTCAGCAAACTTTTTGAATCAACAATATTTTAATTGCAGATTTCCTTGAGAACAGTTTGTGGGGGTTTGTTTGTTTGTGGTTTTCTTCTTGTTTTTAATTTTATTTAGAAGGAGCATAATGCATCCTCTTCCAGTTCTTGGTGGATATCTAGACTGCACTACATTGTTTATGCCTAAAACAAATCCCAAGAAAGGGACTAAATTTTGAGAGTTTTCAGAAAACTGGGGAATTTGATTGAATTTCAAATTATTTATTATATGTATTTCACAACAACAATCAATAGAATTTATATTTTTAGGGAAAATATGGAAACATTTCAAATCACTTCAGTAAGGGCAGCAATATCTATGTTACTTGCAGCAGAGCGGGTACTTTCAGGTGACAACAGACTTCACTTCCTGAAGAATATGAAGTCCTAAAATCTTATTATGTCTTCTGAATCTTCTTACAATTTCTGACTGAAGAAGTTGAAAAAGTTGTTTCACACACAGTGATCACTGGATGTGGATCAGCGGATTACATGAAAGAGTGATTTTCAAAATAAACTGTGGGCATACATACACAGTTTATAAAAGTTTCTTACTGATTGTTTTATCTAGTTAAATAAGAACATGATAACATTTTCATGGGCACAGAATTATTTTCCATTGGTATATCTGAAAGCATTCTAATACGCTCAAATTAATTCCATTCCAAAGTTCAATTTCACAGAGAAGTAAAAGCAGAAATAGAACAAAATCCTTGGCTAGTGATCCCACTGTCGGTCTTAAATGGCACGGAAGTGAGGCTGTTCTTCCAGTCCAGAGACAGGAAAAGATATCTGAGTGCCTCACCTGCAGCCATGCGGTTTTGCTTGGACATCAAGCTATAATTCAACAGTAACCCCGAAATGGGAAAAATCCTAAGGTTTTCACTTTTTCCAAGGACTTACCTCTTTCAGGTACAAAGCACCCTGCTCTGGAAGGTTCTGAAATTTTCTTGCTTTCCTGGTTCCTATTTGGAGTGAACAGGAGAAACAAAGTAAAAAATCCTATAGAAAACCTCGGCCTCTTTTTCAGTACTAAAGAGATGCAGACAGGTTGGAACTTACATTTTAAAAGCCAATTGTAATTTAAGCTCATCCAAAAAGAATTGTTTTCCCAAATATAGCACTCCCCAAATAAATATTTCTTTAAAATGAGCTGAGACATGAGTGAGTAAATGAATAAGTAAATAATCTTTCCCGATAACAAAAACAAGACAAGTACTGAACATACAGCTATGACACAAGGAGAATTTTTATTTCTCTTGCCCTAATACTTTGAGTGTAACATGGCTATAAACCAGCAGGCAGACATAAACACCAATAGAGAGAGTTTAAATCAATATGAAAAGTTTTCCAACTGCAGCCTTTGTCTTCTTAAAACAGCATTAAGAGACAGAAGGAACACACTGCATTCACCATACAATTTTCTGAGTGTCACAGAGGTCAAGAGTCTCCTTGACCATATCAGCAGGTAAATCCTCTATGTTTGTTCCAAACTGAGCAGGAACATCAGTAATTTACAGCAAGGTATCTGTGCAGGATCTTTTGCTTTCATCCACAAAGAGCATTTCTGTTGTTTAGGTGCTGTGCATGGTAGAATTTCCTGTTGTTTCTTAACATAGGAGAATTGAATTTGTTGCATAGGAGAATTTTTGATATGTATACTTGAAATAAATCTCAGACATCTCAGGTTTATTTCTCAGATGATTTTTCCAACAGTAAGTTTTTTAAGTTGTGTCTTGCCCTCTCTCCCTACTTCCCAGGTCAGTGGCAATGCAATTTGTTAACTGTGGCCTGCTGACAATAGACTGGCTTTTTTAAATTTCCACTGAATATGTGATGTCATAACCACCTAGTAGATAAGCTGAAGATAACATGCCAGTAATCCCAAGTCACTGACTGTGTTGCAGAAGTTGCATTCTTCCTCTTTCCACCTTAATTATTGCAAAATTTCAATAAAGTGTATGTTAATTTTATTTTTTATGGAAGAAAAAAGGGACTTCTGCTTGCGAAAAAGTGCAAAGGACCGGTTGTCCTGGATTTTATGGTACTGAAAAATACAGCTGCAAAAAGTATGTTGAGGAAATTCCATATACATGTGCTTATTTTAATAAACAGGCTCCAACAACATTTAGTTTCAGAAACAAAACTGGTCTGAATGATCAGCCCTTCACACCTCTATGATAACAAATTGACATCTGTAGAGGAGATAGAGTGGTTTTTTTACTGTTTGTATGTCAAATTAGGTGCTGTTCATGATATTTGACTGATTTTTAATTATTTTATTGCTCTTCCTAAAAAGAAGGTACTGATGGTCTTTGGTCCAAAAAAGAATTCCAAGATTGCAGCTGCATTGCCTGGGTTACTGAACTGTTAAGAGTTACTCAGGATTTCAAATTTTAAGAAGATCTATTTCAAACCTGTAAACTAATGAAAACTTCTTTTTGACAGTCAGGAGATATTCTCACGGAGGCAAAAATTACTGTAGTTTTAGGAATCTAACTTGAGTATGCTACAGAAGAATAAACTTAGAAAACAAAGTCTTGCGATACTTAAAGCAGACAAAGGTAGACAAAGGTGGATACTTATATAGTCAAGGTTCATTCATGGATTTTATGTATAATAGGGATTTTTGCGTGTCTGCTTTTGGAAACAGGTTTGAACAGGTTAGAAATACCTTCATGAAGAAATTATTGGAAAAATGTGAAGTTCATATATGTAGAAGGATAAAGGATCTGGAACTGTTTTTATTAATACTGCTAAACCTTCACACAGAAAAATTAAGAAATATTTTTGATAAATATTTGTATGGAAAGAAGCTATTTTTGGTCTTCTAAATTTTCATCATTCTTGCTCAACTCTTGTTTCACTGGTGAAAAACTTATTAGTATTTTTTTTCAAAAGCTGTCAATTTCTGTATCTTTGTCTGACACCTATAAACAAGGTTGTCAAGGTGGATGGAGGAGAGCAGTAGCTGGGGCAGAATTACACAGCTGGTGTTGACACTGACTCACATGCACAGTTATTTGCAGGCTCCATAGCTAAAGGCATACACGGATTCTAATGGCAAATGTTGCTTCCAGGGACAAAAGGAAACAGTTTGAAAAAATCTATAAATCATTGAAAACTACAGAAATTCATTTAAATGACAAAGGTCCTAAACTGTCACCGTACATGTAAAGAAAAACATCAGATTTAAATGTGAATGAGAAGTCTGTTAATTTAAGACCTTTACTGTGTCCAGATTCTTACCACCTGAAAGAAAATTATTCTGCAATGTAGGACTCATGATAATGTGATGCCATAAATGTGTTAATACTATTTAAATGCAAACACAAAGTGCTTTAAGAGCACAGACTCAAAGTATTGCTCTGTCATGGACTGAACCTTTCATATGTTTTGAAATGTTAGTTAAGTAAAAAGCAACCAACATGCTATGTCATTTGAGTTAAGCGTTTTGGTTTGCAAAGTGTCACACTTTGAAAGGTAATTTAATGCTGCTGAAGTTAGAAGCTGTTTTTAGGTTTAAAGTTACCAACTATATTGCACACCTGCACCACGTAATTTTACAAGGCATTCTGGTCCTTTTTCTCATCCTATCAGCGTGTGTGTGTATGTGTTAAGGTTTTTATTCTCATAGCAGAAAGATAAAGTGTTCAGAGCATGTTATCTACCTTAAAAAGACAGCAACTGTTACTTCATGATATTGAGAGCACACGCAAAATCATCTTGGTAATTTCTTTTCTCATAAAGATGTTGTGTGACAAAATTTGTCTTGTATACATCTTAATAGCCATGAACAGATCCGCTATTTTTACATATTTTCAAAATCGTTTTGCCCCTCTGCTACATTTTCATTTAAAGTAAATGAAGGTTTTTAAACTGCTAAAAGTGGTAATGAAATTTTTGTGATCGGGCAAGTTGCATGAAATTGTGTTCTTTACTATGAATTTTAGTTATGAGAATGAAAAGAAGAGGAAAGTTCCTTATCAGTAATTTCATATCTTAAAAAGAACAGCCTCTTCTACTCTAAGCAGAATTATGGTAACTTCAATGTTGTGACAGAAAAATTCAAAGGAAACAAAACACATAAATCTCTAGTGAGATAAACTTATACATGTAAATTTACTTTCATTTTATCATGTTGTATACCAGAAAGGTTATCTGTTGTTAGTTGACATCAGTGCATCTGCAAAGCACACTTGAAAATGTTGATTTATCTGAGAGAAAATTAAAACAGCTTCTTTTCTGAATCTCTGAACTCACAATAAATTAACAGAATGGCCTAAGCAATTTTTTTGGTGAGATGATATTTTAAAAGTTCATTTTCAACATTTTCTTCCATAAGATTTCTAACCTGTTATAGGTGAAACTCAGAGTTAGCAAAAAATTGGTTTCCACAAGCACTGAAAATGGCAACACTTTTTTCATCCTGTATGTCTCTTTACTGAACAATGGTCAGATGGAATCCTCAGGAAATGGAGATGTTTCCTAGAGCTATAAGTCTCTCTTCCCTAAGGAAGGAATAATAAAAGTGGGTGCCTTGCTGAAGTGCTTTTTAGGCGATTGAATTTAAAGTGCTGTATAAGAACACAGTCTTTTATAATTCAATTTCAGATCATGTCCAGAATAAAGAATTCATGGCAGGTGAAAATTGAAAACAGTGTCAGAAAGAAATGAAGCTAGTACAGAACCCTTTAAAATGCAAAAATGTTCAGATTTTGTTCACTGTGATTTTCAGAGTAATTGCAAGTCATTTTTTGACCTATTTAAACCAATTTCCCCATCTTCATTTACTCCTATTGCCTTTACTGCATGTTTTTTTCCTCTTTCTTTTGCTCTGACAGTAGCACATTTTATTTAACAACTAATACCTTTTTTTTTCTTTTTCATTTATTCAGTTCATTGGACACTTCAGTGCTCTACTGGAAAAGAAGTACCATCAAAATTTATAAATTATGTTAATTTAAAAAAATATTAAGAATAATGTAGATCTGCAATAAGAATGCAATAACTAAGAGTTGGAAATGTTGCATTTCCTAGTTTTACTCTTCTAAACATATGCAATTTAAGACACATGGCCATTATAAGAGGGATGAATTTTAAATTTGTTCTCTCTTCTTTGAAGAAATTGACCAAACCCCCAGTGACAGGAGTATTCAAAACTGCACATCATATTTTTAATTGCCAGCATAATCCAGAATTTTTTTATTTACAATCCATTTTTAAAATGGGAAAATTCTAATCATAAACCTCATGAGAACAATTCTTTCCTTTTTTAATAGATTAGATTAATTTCATTGTTGAAACTCAGAACATGGAATAAAGCATGAGAAAAAAACCTCATGCTTAAGGTTGGGCTGTGTACGAGTAACTGCTGAGAGATCTCATAGAAGAAAGTCCTATTTGAATAATTCACTGAGTGAATAAATGACGCTGAGAACATGGTTAATCTTTCTTATAGTGTAGAGAAGCTTTCTTCTGCATCTGGAAACAGAGAGGCTGGTTAACATTGCAGAAGTTGTCTGATCTACCCAGGTATTACAGACACTATACACTTCATAGACATAGTCATAGTCCTTAACATCAGTGTACAGGTCTCACCATCAAATCAATACCTAGGGAGAATTCTGAACTCAGGCGTTAGAAAATTAATTTTTAACATTTCCCATAAATCTGAATAGTAAATAAAATCATATCATTTCACTATATTATGATGACAGCCTGTGGAAGTGATATTTCACTCCCTACTCAAATTAAAATTTATTTTAGAAATAAGTACTTTTATCAAATCAATGCTTTCAATATTTGCACATCTGACCAGATCATGGAGCTTTCTATCTGAATGCTATTGAAAGACAGTTTTTCAGCCTGGTTTAAATCTCTAAACAGAAGACAGATCATCGACTTAGATTTGGTTTTGAAACTTCACTCCCACACACTGGCAAACACAGACACAGACAAACAGAAAGGTCGGTTAAGTTCCTTATATTTGGAAATGTTGAGAAAGATATGCTCTGTGATAGTTTTGTTTTGTTTGATTTGGAAAGACAGATATTATTTGAAATAATCCTTGAGACTGGAAACTCCATCTCCACTGAACATGAATGCTCAGCTTCGAGGCTTAACCAACTGCCTTTAGAATAGAAGGCTATAGATTAAAATTATCTTACTCAAAATTATTATAACGATTAAAACTAATTTTTTTATTTGATTGTCAATTTCTATCAGAAATATAAATGCCAATGAACAGCTGGCTTTTTTGGAAGTGGGAGCAAATTCACAGATACTCTTTAAGTGTTAAAAAACTGAAAGATGGTGGTGTCTGGTTTTAGAAAGGACAAGCAAATAAATTGTAATAATATATAAAGGGTGCTAAGAGGGCATGTTGGTGTGGTTTGGTTCAGACAGTAAGACTGTGAAGAAAATATTCCAAAATTAGTCTTAAACTGGGATCCATTTATTTATTTCTGTTCTTTAACATCTGATTTAGGGGACATTCCATCAAAATGGAGGTTCACTTAAAAAAAATAAATGTAAGCTTGCTAATATGCTTACCAATTTACAGGAAACTTGAAACGTATTTTGATTAAATGGCTTTTTTAATTTGAGGTGCAGCACCTTTTGCATAGTGTCAAGTCTCTTATGAACTCACATCGGCTTTAAATAAAAGTCACTTGTTAAAAGCACAAAGGAAATTTCCTGAACGTAACAGGCTCACTTTGTCAGGTCTTTAGGAACTGAATGACAAATATTAGTCTATGGGTATTTTAGTTCTTTGGATTTTGTGAAAGAAATTTAGAGAGGTTAAACAAAGGTTGCATGTGGTCCTATAAGCCCTTCAGCATGGTGTTCAGCTGCTCATGTGACAAGGTTAACCAGAAAATACTGCTGTCTCTCTATAACAGACTTCTCATTGAATGTCTATTATTTGAAACTCGAGAGGCATAAAGGAAAGATATAAATTATCATTTAGATGACAAATTATAAAAGAAACTTACAGGGACTTAATAAATTTAAGTAACAATTGGAGATTAAATACGTTCAACAGATATTATTTTTCAGTACAAACCATACTTTATTAAAAACATAAAATGAAGAAATTAAGTCACTCCAGAAATACAAGTATGTTCTGCCTCTTTATAGCTTGATGACATTAGGGTACATCATGCACCAGATCTGTGACAGCCTTGTACTCCTGTGGGTCTGACAGGTCAGCAGGTTCCCAACAGCTGACTGCACTGGAGACTGAAGTCAGTCTCACTGGGAATGAGTGGCAAAGGCATCCCATTGTGACTTGCCCAGAGGCTCTGGGCATCCTTGGCATAGACTTTCTCACAAGAGGGTATTTCAAAGACCCCAAAAGGTTCTGGTAGGCTTTCAGTACAGCTGCCTTGGAGAAGGAGGAAATTAGGCAGCTGGTCTCTTGGAGGACCAATCTGCTGTGGGGTTGCTGAGGGTTGAAGAACAAAAGGTGCTGATCCCTACTGACCACTTGACCGCCTCACAGACAGCTCGATGACTTGGCTTGAAGTCAAGCGGTCGGAGGCAGGATTCCCCCGGACCGAGCGGTGCCTATTGGCAGAGCCACCCCAAGCGGAGGACAGCCTGCCGTGAGGGTGCTAGCAAGCCAGCTGCCGAGATCCTCTGAGACAAAGAGGCTAGAGAGAAGGAGAGCTCTGGGTGAAACAGGAACAAGTTTACAGACAGGACGAAAAAGGGAAGAGCTCCAAGGCTCTGAGGGTTTCACAGGACTTTTTAAGGGAGGAACAAAAGGGGAGGATCCGGGGTTTGGAACCAATAGGGTACAATCAAAGGGGAATGTTCACAAAGTTAAAACCAATGAACCATAACCAAGGGGGAGGGCTTTTCTCATCTACTAATCATCAGTTCTATAAAACAGAAGATCCTGGAAGGTTCAGGAAACTTGGGTGGTACCTTCACTCCGTGTGCCCGTCTATGGATGCACCCTCTGATCTTGATTCGTCGGCCCAGTTGATGGCCAGGGCACGATTGATAGGTGCCGGCCACAGGTCGGCAGGTGGAGACACCACCACACCCTACCACAAGAAGTACCATCCGAGACTCCCTGATTCCTATCCATACACTCATTTGGTGACTAGAGAGCCAAGGAGTGATCAGTAGAACCCACTCACTCTTTAAGAAGCCCACACTGAGTGCCAGATAGGATTGTTGTGGTTTAACTCCAGCCGGCACCTAAGTACCACCCAGCTGCTCACTCACCCTGGTGCCCTGCCCCGCTGCCCCCAGAGGGATGGGGAGAAGAACTGGAAAAAGATAAAATCGCATTAATGCAGATAAGAACAGTTTAATATCTGAAATAAATTCTTGAACTTCTTGTGCTTGCTGGTAGAGCACGGGTAACTGAAAAGTCCTTGTCTTAGGGTAAGCATTGCCCAGCAACAACTAAACCAGCAGCGTGTTATCAACATTATTCTCATACTGAACCCAAGACACAGCTCTGTTCCAACTACTAGGAAGGAAATTATAGTTGGAGGTTGTCTTAGGCACAACAATCACAAAATAAAGAGTTTTTGACTCTTGGAGAAGTAAGGAGGCATGCCAGCAGAGATGCCACTTTGGGTTTCCAGAATAGAGTTTCAGTAGTTATTTTCAGTATTTATTTTCATTATTTCAGTCCCTGTTCCTCATGTAATTTGTTTAAAATCCTCTGAAGTTGGCAAATTCACAAATTAATTGAATAATGTAACAATTAAAAAAAACCTATAAAATATTATGCTTTGAAATCCTGAATTAATTGAGAAAAATTTTTCAATGTCCAATCTAGGCATTATCTAAGTAATCAATTATTTATGAATGGCTTCTCCTGTCTTTTCTGGTTCTGTTTTTCTCTATCATCTCTTAGACTGAGTAGTGTAACAGGACCCTAAGTATCATTAATTAATGAATCAATAAGTAGTACTCACCTCATCATACTCCAGGTCACACAATCTAACATTTCTGAGAATTCTCATTAACTTTTGTGGATTAGTAAACTGGAAATATGCTTTGTCATTGAAATAAGGGAATAAAATGCAAGGAGAAATAACTCCTTTATAGGTTGTGGTTCTCAGAGCAGGATAGCCTTGTCCTGAGTACCATTTCCCTTTGGAACTGTTGAATTTCTCTTCACATGCTGATTGTATTTTATAAAGTGTTTGCATTTGTTATTTTAAGCATACATTGAAACGATATTTATTTTTTCAATCTTACCTGATGACAGAGGGAAAGAAGCAGAGGGGAAAAACTTGTGTTGGACATTTCTTGGCAGCAGCTGACAGCAGTCATAATCTGGTAATTGATCCTGAACCATGTGAACCACTGTTAAAACACTGTGACCTATTTTGGTGATCCAGGCAGCATTTGTGTTCTTGAAAGAGGAGCAAAAGGAGCTGAGAAAAGAGGGAAAAGGGATCATTCTTCAAGACAGAAGTAGCAGTTTAGGAGAAACACATTATCTGACTATTTCCTGTACTCACCACTAATTCAGGCTAAATACTTCTTTGGTTAGCCCCTTTTGTGTCATGAAAAGGCATTCATTACTCTAAATGCAGTTTCAGGCTTTGTGTCAGCTTGTAATAGTGCAGTTTATCACCACGGCAAGAGCAAAATGCTCAGAAAAATTAGGTTAATCAATATCACTGCAGTGTGTTTGACATTACATTCAGGAAAGGTTTAGCATGTCATTCCTGACTACAGGCCATGAACTGCCTGAGGTCTGTGCTCGCTCTTGATGTGAACGCTGGCTCCTCATGCGGATCGAGGGCAGAACATAGCTTTAAGCTTCTACTAATCATGCACCCCCTGCAGACACCTAGCTCCTTGGATTGTAAAAAAAATGTGACACCACTGCTTCCAATATTCCCTCTCCTGAAAAAAACCCAACTTAAAATGTTTCTAATTGGCAGACCTAGGCAAAATCCCTAACCAAATGTTCTGTTTAAAACTTATGCTTATAAACAATTTTTTCCCCTAACATTGAAAACTATTTATTCAGTGTTTGGTAGGCAGGGATTTGTTGGAGGCTGATGTTTGGATTTTTACGAACGTTTTGGTACTTTTACACTAGATCAAGGTAGGAAATGACAAACTGACAATGGAAAAAGTATTTGTGAGGCACTTCACTAGGAAGGGATAGGATGTAGGATAATATGTTTACGACCATAGGGAACTCCGGGGAAAAAACCTCCTACTTTGTACTGCAAAATCACAAGACTTCCATAAATGTGCACATTCACGTCTATGATTAAAAAAAACTATGAATCTCTTATTTGTGGAAATAATATGCTCTCTTATACTGAAGGTGAAATTCGAGCAAATGCTGGTGATGACTATGACGATGCTTTGTGATGACAATGACAAACTTATGACACATTTTTGTATCACTGGAAGTTACTCCCCATGTCTTTAGACTCAAAAATTCCTAGTCTTGAATGTTGTAATCCCCCGTGAATTAGGTAGTTTCCATCTTTAATTTATTTTTTAAAAAACACGAGTTTGTTTGAAGTTTGTTCAGAGCAAGAACTGAGCACTGTGGGTTTTAGCATTGCACAAAGCATTGCTATAATTTAAAACACATTTTATATCAGTCACTTTAAATTACATGTTCTTGAAGATATGTCATCATTTCTGTAAACCTCTGTAAAATATTTTTTTTAGAAGAGTTACTTGTAGAGTTTATACAATTATACAGTCTGAGATAAAGTTCAAAGACTCTAGGATGAATATCATTCAAATTTACAGAAACCTGCAGTCCAGATCCTTGTTAGACTTAAAGAGACATTACTTCACTGAAATTAATGGATCTATACAGACTTGTTCCAACTCAGAAACTGTACTGAAATGTTTATCTAAAGATAATTTAAAAATCTTTCATCTTGGAATTGAGTAAGGTGATTCATAAACACAGGCTTTCCTTCAAGACTTTTGTTATAAGTGTTTCACTTGAATGAGGACGAAAGGGCTGCTCTCAGCATAAAATAGAGATAAAACAGGAAAAGGAAAAAAGGACAGTTAGAAAGATACACTGACAACTGATAAGATTTGAGTACAAGAGAGATATGTTCACTAAATTAACCCTGAGCTGAGTTCTTATGTGCTACTAAAATTTCAGAACCTAAGGTTTATTTCTGAGTTATTTTTTTACTCACATTTTTTATATGTTAAAAAGTCCCCTTCTCACCTTTAAATGTATTTATTTTAAAGTCAGAAGGGGGTCATTATGATTACTTATTCTGAACTTTTGGATAAGGCCTGTCCCATCTTTTGAAGCAAAATAATACAATTTTCTCCATACTAATTTGTATTTTTATGTCTTTTATTTTTTTTTCACAGTATTTCTACAAAGTGAGATGTAGATTTCACTGGAAGCAATGTCTCACCCTATGATTTTACTGTAGGGCAACCACAGGCACACATTCCAGCTATTCTTTTATCTCTGACTATTATTCAGAGAATGGGTAACATTTTGTCCAAAGCTTTTCAGTGCTTACATTTTACATGACAGATTTTTTGGTTCCTGTATACATTTATTCAGAAGCACATATAAGTGTCTATAGTTTAATTTGTAAAACGGGTCTGAAAAAATTACGTTTTAACTGGCATGATGAATGATTGAGTTGTGTCTCTCATTGACTACTATTCTAATAATTATTAATCATGAAAGAATACAAATTTCTGAAAATGAGGGCAAAACTCAGACTTCCAGCTCTGAAAGGTACCCTCCTTATAGCCAGTTACTTGTCTTACTTTGCTAAATCAGCGTGCCATTTGACAGAATAAGGACAGAGGCACACTCCCTATTCAGTTAATCATATATATAGACACATAAAGGTATTCCTCCTGAAGGAATCAGTCTGATTCACACTTGCAAGCCCAAGTATAATATGTTCATTACAAATGCAAACTCAATGGGTCCAGCTGTGATTCTGGATGAAATTATGTAGAGAAATTTTGCATTTGTAAACCGAATGTCTAATTCAGTGAGAATCTAAGAGGATAGTCATGCAGCCAGGGTGGCAATAAAGGTGGTTTGGGCCTCATAGTGAATCACCTAGTCCGGAGGCCCCCTCAAATGTTGGCAATAGTGCAGTGATGTTTGTAGACAGTCTTTGAGCACTTTATTCTGGCAGCTAATAATAAATCCACTGTGTATTTTATCAGCATTCATATTCCCTGGACAATGGCCAAAGAGAAAAGCATTTATCTGCCATGTGCATCTACTTAAAAGCTGGAACAAATCTTCATTTTTATTAGAAAGGTCACTCACTCATGGCCTTCATCTCTACATAACAAGTGCAAATGATTTTCTGGAGCATTTCTGTGCAATTATGCTCTTTCCTGAAAAGTCTACATTAGCAAGGTGATGCTTTTTTAATAGCAAATGAAACCTTGTTAACCATTTAAAAGCCAAAACTGAAAGAAATTCTGTAACTGTGCTTTTAACACCTAGCATATGCATCACTTTTTCATACACTACACAGCATCTAAGATAATTTCAACAAATTTTATACCGCCTTATGATGCAATGAAATAAAGAATTGGAATGATAATCATGGTGATTGGCTAGGTATGAAGACTGGAAAAATGAGACAGGAACCATTTGCTAAATTCTAGGAGACTTTTTATAGCAATAATTATTTTACTGAGTTTTAAGTGTTTTATCATCTGTGGAAACCGTGATAAAATTCAGAAATACCAAGGGAAAATTGAGCTGTGAAACTGAAAACTATTGGAACCCAATGTTGGGTCTATGATGAGTTTTTACCAGAGTTGTGTGACAGTTTAGGATGGTGTGCTAAGTGTATGTGGATCATTTTGAAAACTAGTGGTTTTGATTTGTAGAGATTCATATGAAATTCTAGTTAAACAAATCTACTCACACCACCTGGAGACTCCATGAATGATGCAGAACAATCCTCTATATTTTATTAACATGGTACCTGAAGAGATTTTTGGAATGTTTATCAGTACTGTTTAATAGTGGATTGTTTGACAAACAGGTAGGAAGGCATGACTTCAGGCAAGTATTTCATTATTATTTCTGGGTTTATTAAATACATGGTTTGAGCTATTTTAATTAGGCAGATTATACTTCTATGGCTAGAAATTGAAAAGAACAGGCTAAAAATATAAGATTTTCTTACACCACAGCAAAATATATTGTGTTGTTTAAAATAAAGAGATGCAAACAGCTCTGTTAGCCTGTGCTTGAGATATAAAGCAACAAATCTTAACTAAGTGTAGATGATTATTTTTATCTTACATTATATCTTCTGGTTGTAAGCAAACACAAATGGTGCTAGAATGATACTGGTCCACAACACTTGACACTATTCTCTGTTTTTGCACCATACCATTTGCTAACTTAGATTTGTCCAATGACAACAACTGTTAAACTGATGTCCAAATACAATTCACTGTATGAAGTACAGTTGATACAAAGGCTACAGCAGGTGAGGATCTACCCTCAGTACTAGAAAATAATCATAGGTTTTGAGTGAAGGAAAGACACAATGTTAAGGACGTACTTTGAGGGAAAAGGTCCCAGACTGCAGTGTCCTGAGCTCTTTAGGTTTAGTACACCCTAAACATAAACCCCTAAAATACCATAAATCCTTGTTGATACATCTCTACTGTGTGTTGTGACATTTATTCTGCCTAGCACCATATGCTAGATCCATTTATGTCTCCCTTTCTTCATTTATGTCACTAACAGATAAATTTACTCTATCCTTCTATTAACATATTCAATAGACCATTTGAGTTAACTAGCATCTATACTGTTTTATTAAGAACAAATTTTCTATCATAATTTGTCACAAAACTTACAGGTGGCCAAAACATGTCAGTTGATTTTGTGTTAGGGTACCTTGCATATAATTTTAAGATAACTATAATCTATTCAAATAACCAGAATTACTCTATACCCAACACTGTCAACTGCAACTACAACAAATAAAAACCATTTGAAAATACTCTCATAATCTTTATTACTATATAGATAATATAACATTAGTATTTCCTGCAAGTCTATATATCAAATAATAGAACATCAATAAGGAGAAGTATAAGAACTGAAGAGAACAGTCAGAAAAATCTTGTGGCAAACAGTTATGACCCACCCCAGAAGACAAGGGTAACTGAAGCTCTTGTTAATAGATACCTTGGTGTGGATTAGAGTGAAATGACGCTGAATGACCGGTGTTTGTAAATATAAATGTGTTTATTTTAGAATAAATTGATTACAAAGGAAAACAAGTATGTAACCATTTTAGTTATTATTATCTACAGTAATAAAGCAATATAAAAATAACATTGAAGAAAATTTGTAAGGAAAAGAAAGAGAAAGAAAGGGTTAGAGTAGAAAGATCTCACCACCCCTAGGCCTTAGACTTGTCTATTACAATTTCGATGTCTGTTGGTCAGAAGCGGTAGCTGGAGTCTTAGTCGAAGTTGCTGTGGTGGCAATGTGGGGGTATGCTCACAAACCCTTTGGTTTATATTCCCTTAGGTTCAGCTGGGAACTCCCTGTACCACCCGTAAGGCAGCAAGTTTTACACTGGATGGTGTAATGCTGTGAGTCACGGGATACTTTGGGAGGCTTTGACGGTCTCCCTTTACAGCCGCCTATTAAATCAGTGCAGTTGAGTCCATGACGGCCCCTGATGGCCCATCAGCAGAGATGAGCACCTTCAGGCTGTGTGTGACTGTTCCGGTACTTCCCTGGCAGGGGATTTATCACAGCTGAGTTCACTTGAGTAAGGACAAAGGGACATTAGCTGCCTCGAAGGATTCGCCTCTTTCCTTGCCCTGTTCAACACCCAGCTTGTAGCCTGCTGGCCTTGCTCACCCTCTGCGCCTGAGAGGTTACTTTGGAGCTCATTGCCTCAATGTCTGAGCCACCAGCATTCTAGTCTATTCCAGTATCATTTGTGGATACATTCTTCGCCCCCGACCTGGGATGACTGGACAACAGTATCTCTCTTTATCTTATCTGAATTTCCTGTCACAGTCAAAATTTCAGTTAGTAGGCAAATTTGGGGAGGGTCACAGATGAAGAGCTGCTTCTTTGCAGTTTACTATAGTGGGCAACTTCAATGATTTCAGCAATGTTTAAGCCATTAAGGATTTCAGTTTCTCCCAAAAACTCAAAACTCCCTGGAATGTTTCACTAATTCTGTTCCAGTTAGTGCTGGGAGCCTATGACATCCCATAGGATTACTCTAATTGTGATCTCACTTCTAAAGGTAGTACTAGAGATTGTGTTGGAATGAAGTTTGGTCTCCTATGAGGAATTTGACAGCAGCCCTTTGGAGAAGAACTTGGGGATACGGTAAATTAAAACCTGGACATGAGCTGGCAATGTGAGCTCACAGCCCAGACAGCCAATTGTATCCTGGGCTGCATCCAAAGCAGCGTGGGCAACAGGGCAAGGGAGGGAATTCTGCACCTCTCCTCTACTCTGGTGAGACCCACAAGCCACATTCAGCTCTGGGGTCCTCAGCACCCAGGAAGGATGTTGACATGTTAGAACAATTCCAGAAAGGATCATGAAGATATTAAAGGGATGGAGCACATCTCCTACGAGGAAAAGTAAGTGAGCTGGGGTTGTTCAGTCTGGAGAAGGCCCCAGAGAGACTCTTTGGGTACTTAAAGAAGTCTTATAAGAAAGATTGGGACAGGCATTTTAGCAAGGCCTGTTACAGTAGGACAGTGGGTAATGGTTTTAAACTGAAAGAGGGTAGATTCAGACTAGATAAAAGGAAGTAATTATTTATGATGAGGACAATGAACCACTGGCACAAGTTCCCAGAGAATCTGTGGCTGACCCATCCCTGAAGGTGCTCCAGACCCAGCTGGATGTAGCACTGAGCGACCTGATCCAGTGGAAGATGTCCATGCTCATTGCAGGGCAGCTGGACTAGATGACCTTTAAAGGTCCCTCCCAACACAAAACACTGTATGATTCTATGAAATAGAATGGTGTCAAATCAGCTATTCTTATGAAATATTCTGACTGCTAGGAGGATGTGGCAAAAGTCACAGTTTAAAAAAACTATCATTTAGTCATATTTTTTTAAATTGTCTTTCATTCTCTTTTTCTTCCTTATGGTGTTAGTACCCTCTGTGATTTCCCACCTGACCAATATGGCATTGACTAGTGTTTTCTATAAAGGGATTTCCCTTTTATATTCACCCTGGTGTTCAGGAACTCTGAAAGTTTTTAAGCTGTAGCATTGCTTTAAGCATGAGACTGATGTATGTCTATCTGGCTTCAATCAAACATGAAATGAACTTACATCTGCTTACAAAAGATTATGTAGATGAGCCATCACAATGTTAATGATAAACCAGGTCATTAGAGACAAATATAAAAAATTACACACATTCTTAAAATATACTATGATTTTTGAAAATCTTGAAAATAATGTTTTTTCCAGCATCTCACAATAATAAATCCAAAGGGGATCTCCTGGTAGATGAGAATCTTCAAGCTATAAAACAATTTAGGTTTGCCATTTTCTGGGAACATGAGCTTTCATTTGATCTTGATCTTAAGCCTGTACAGACTTTGCCATAGTACTTTACATGAGAGAGTAATTCATTATCCTTAATAAAGGCACACTGACTGGGAGTCATTTGTTCTTCATTGACTCCATTACAGATATGACTTAATTAAACCTGTCTTTTCATAGCTAAATCAAGATGAGATGAGAGGAATCCCACTGTTGCTGAGTTTCTCAAAACCTGTACCAAAAATTTTCCTGATGGAGCTTATTCTGATTTCCTAAGATAGGGGCTTGAAAAGTATCTATAAATGCTGCAGAACAATGTCATTTTGATTTTTTTCTTCTCCCAGAATGTTGTCGAAACATTCACATGAGTTTCTACTTTATAAAGTTAAGCAGGGAAGGGCGTGGTGGGATCATTATCCATACTGAAATATCAGAGATAATATTACTGTCATGGACAGAAACACTGAACATGAAATAAAAAAGTTTCCAAAGCATTTTAAATAGAGTATATATCCTCACAATTTTGCCCTGGCATTAGTTCAGTTCCACCTATATGCTTTTGGTGGTGTAGATCATCGTTCTACCTCCGCTAAGTAATATGTTACACGCTGTTGTGAGTATAAATGCTGTGTGTATAGAGTACTATATCTGTATATTTCCAAAGAGGAACACACTATCTTTCATGGAACATCTGTGATCAAATCAAGAGCTTTTAGTACAATATAACAACGTTTAAAAGTACTGTATATATGGATATATTTATAAAGTACTTAAACATCTTCATTTGGTCACAGCTGTTTCATTTGGTGTGCAGATGTACTTGCATTTTAATCTGCAAAGCCTCAAGTTTGTGAAAACTTTGACTGTTGAAAATATGAGAAACATACTTCAAGGTTTTATCTTCCTATTGCTTAAGAAATGCTATGAAACGTGATGTGAGATGTGGAATGTTCCATCAAGTTGTATAAATAAGTGAAACCATTTGTCCTTCTGATCCCCTTGCATGTAAATGCTGTCAGGATAAAATGGCTGTTAAGAAAATGGGACATAATTAGATCTGACTTGTTCTAAACACCCTCAGTATAACTCAAACTAAGGAAGCTTAATATTTAAGAGTAGGCAATTAAGATAGCAGTCTTTTTGCTTAACATTTCTCCTCAGTATTTCTTTGTCAAGCAGTTTGAGTTGTTTATATTCAGTACAGCTTCTGTATATAATATGACAGGAAAATCCTGGCATTCACTGGGGCACTGGCAGTTTAATGTGACTGCTACTACAAGAGAAAGGTCTGCAATAATTTGGCTACTCCTCTGAAAAGAAATCTTTAAATAAACAAAGAACTGAGATTAATCATTCTGCCTGAGTATGAATAACTAAGATATAAAATTTTGGATTGTACTTGTTGAACCATTGTAAACAAAAGGAGAAATACATTCATCAATACAAAATGAAACTAAACAAAACTTTTTTTTAAAATTTAAATTGAAATTTTCAATTGCATTAACTTTTTTATTTAGATTGTAGTCTGCAGAGGCAAAAAAATTAATATAGTGTTTAGCATCTGCAAGTGTCTACCATGGAGCCTCCTCTCTGCTACTCCAGTAAAACTGGAAATCTGCCTCTTCATATTTATTTATCTTGATGCCACTTAGGATGAAACTGTCAAAATACTGAAAGTAATTTTTATTCTCTTCTTGATTTGACAGGTTACTTTCCTGGGCAATAAATTTTGAAATAAAGAAGATAAACTTGAGAAAACAGCCTATATATATAGGTCACTTTGTCCCAAAATTTGAGAGGAAAAAATAGAATTAATTTTACCTGCTCTACTGGGATTTTCAAACATAGTAATCTGTAAGTAATTATAAAGTAATTGGTTGAAATTAGTAGTATTTTAGATGCTGTGTTTAATTGTAGATCTTTTATCTCAATCCCTTCCAAGTCAGGATATTGTATGATTCTGTGATTCCATGAACTGAAATGATGCCTGTTCATTGTAAGTCAAACAGTGGTGCAACATGATGATTCTTATCAAAGTTTTGAATGGCTTTAAACTTCTGTAAATCAAATCCAGCACAGTCTGTCTCCTCTGGAATAGTCCAAATACTTAATCTTGTATCTTTTAGTTACAGTGTAAGTACAGTGTAATTCTGGAGCTGAACAGAATTTTATTATCATGAGAATTTTTTGTATTTTTTCATTTCCTGGTTTTGCCATGTCTCAATTTCCTTACTTCACATTTTTATTTCATTTGCATTTTGTTACCCCAAAGTCACCTCATTTCTAACTGATACATTAGATTCCTTTGTGGATGCAAGCATAATACATGAAGCAGCAGGAATAACCAGAGTAACCCATCAAATAAGACAGACTTGAAGGCTTAACTATATGTTATATGACAATCATGACAGATATCTTTACTAAATGTTGCTTAGCAAGATAAAACACTACATGAAATATGAGAGATTCATTGGTGTACTTGTGTGGTTTTGTCCTTTGGAATGGCAAATGGTGATGAAAGAAAGTTTGTGCTGGCTGTGGTGGCTAAATTCCTCTGTGTTGCTAAAAGAATTCTTTAGGCTTTCCTATGCTGTTTGCATGGGACAGTATAGTGCTGGTAAGAGTGGTGAGGTTTGAGATATACTCACTCTTAAGGTCTTCAACTGAGTGCAAATAAACAGAAGACACAAATAAGAAGTGTAAAATTAAACTTTGATACCTCTGATTAACTCCCTCTCAAACTAGCAAAAAAACCCCATTTGCTTCAGCATGGCTCCTTTGACAAAATGCACTTACAAAGGATACGAATAGTGCATTTATGCAAATACCAACAAAGCAGTGAGACAGCGGGATCGAAACGACTCATGTTTTAAGGTGGGGGCAGTGATACAGAGCTCAAGAATTTTAATTGAAAATACTAAGATTTCAGAAATATATATTGATAAAATCATGACCAAAACAAAGATTGTGGCTCCTTAGGGTTGCTACTAGGGTAACTGTCCTTGATTTTATTTAGAAACTCCAGCTTTATAATGCTTGCTAGAGTTCACAGGATAGATACAGTTTCTTTTCCCTGCTAAGTGATTTATGATTCCTACTTCACATGTAAGAATCGTGAAGTCTCACTATAGCTCTCTGTTTAAACTTCCTTCTAGTCCAGATAGAGAAATTGAGTTGGAATCATTCCTCATTTGCCAGCAGATGTGTCCCTCACAATGAAAGGGGGATGGATAATTCACAAAGAATGATTGATTGGCTGAAATCAGATCACCTTTCATATTCATGAAAGCTGACATGAATTTTAAAAGATCTCTTCAGACGTGATTTTTTTCTCAAATAATGTTTTTGAATTTTAGAGATAATACTTCTTGATAGTATTCTTCAATCCATTACAGTACATTAATTACTTGAGAGATTTGTTTAATTAGCTAAGACTTATAAGGATTTGGGTTTTTTTGTCTGATATCAGACAAGTTAATTTTGTTTTGAAGGGACAAAATTTCTTAGTCACAAAAATATTTAAAATATTAAAAATTAGTTCTGTTTACATATACTAGTTATAATATATTTTTATAAATATTTATTAACAGAAATTTAGGAGTTGTTCAAACACATAACAAAATATTTCCAAATTTTACATTATTATAATTATTTTTTCTTGTTATTAGATAGTATTTTAAAAATATTTGACTTTTCAGAATATTGGAATATCCTTTTTGTCTCATGTTTTCCTTCTCTGGTGTATGGTTTCTGTCTTCCTCTGCTTGACTGCATATCCATATTTTCATTGTAGGAACTAAGCATCTCAAAATTCTTAGTATTTTCATATATATTTTGGAAGATATTTAGGATGCTGAAATTATAATGTATTGTAAATGTAGTTTAGCTAATATTTTCCTCACTTTGAACAGCATATGTTCAAAGTAAATCTAAAAGTAAATATTTTTAAGAGTCTCATTGAGCAATTTTAGTTTTGACAAATTAGTTTTAAAAACTCATGGATTTTAATCCATGGAAATAAAAAACTTTTTTTTCTGAGCTATTATTGTTGAAATTAATTAGAAAACTGAATGTTTCCTTGAGAATCCTGCGTCTTGGTTGTCTCACCCCTTTATGCATTTTTTGTCTTGTATCCTCCTAAAGCTCTTACCCTGAAATATATCAGCCAGACAAGAATCATAATGTGGCAGTGACGGCACCCCAGCAGTATTTGGAAGGACTGATAGCTCTGAGAAGGTTCAAGAAACACAGACAAACAAAAGAACCCAAAGATGAGAAGCAAAACTCAAAGAACCTCTGTAGAAGTGGAGTAGTGGGATGAAGCATCACAAACCAGCCTCTTGTGTTATGACCTCTTTAGCACTGGCTGATCTGGAAGTATGCATCTATTTTATAAATTCAATATACATGTTCATGATGTTTGTAATTGCATTCCTGATATACTAGCTTTGGCCACAGTTATTTATTGTGTCATGTTAAGCTGAAATTCAGCTGAAGGTGTTCGTGGATTTTTTTTCCTCTTTAGGTTTGGGTTCTTTACCTTAAACTTGCTGGGTATTTGACAAGTGGTTCTTAGGCTCTTTCTCATAAACATAGCAAACAAGGTATGCAAACAAATCTAGACAGAAGTATTCACTGTACAGGCTGTGATGTCAGGAACGTAAAATATGGATTCATATGTCAGGTCTACCTACTCATTTCCTGAACTTAGAGTAAATGTCTGGTGGAATCTAAGAAGTAAAGTACTCAAAAGATATATGTAAATTGTCTTTGTAACTAGGCTTACCAGCCCTATGCAGAACAACTTTAATATTCTGAGACCAGCCTCACTTGTCTAGTTCAGTTGGAGATGAAGAACAAGAAAAGTGAAACTTTAAAAATGTATTATCCCTTCTCCAGAAGAGATAATATCCAAATTAGGTGAACTCTAAAATTTCAAAGTATCTAGAAGCTGGAAGTCTTTTTACTCAGAACAAATATGGCTAGATTTTACACATGACTCATGAAATGCAAAGGAAAATAATCAATATTGTATTTAATAATCCTGTTTAGTAGGCAATAATCTGGCAGCTCTTAGAAACATTTTTAAAAATTCTGCTAAGCTGGATCTTTAGTCAGAAAATGTGAAATAAATTTTCTTCAAGTCTGCATTTCTCTGTAAATCTTGTCAGATAGGAATATCTGCGTTCATTTTAACTTATTATAATGCATTTTACTTCTACAACAACATCTTTCCAAAAAAACCCAATACTTGTCAAATCAAAATTAGAGGTTGATATTCAAAAGAGTGAAATTAACCTCTTGGTGCATGATATGTTTCAAATTTCAAGCTTCTTGATGTATATGCTGGTTTTTGAACTTCTTAATTTATGTTATTATGACAATGTGTATTGTTCACACAGGTAGAAGTCTGAGTAATGCCCAGATTGGAGGACAGGTCTCTGCCTTCAGTGACATATGAAGAAAAGTTAGTGAATGACAAACCTAAATCAAGTCATGACTGACCCAAGAAAACATAAAAAAGCCAATAAGGCCGCAGTGCGCTGAGAAAGTACAGCAAAATGCTCAGAGGACTTTTCTCAACTGTGTGTTGTTTACTTGAGGGTAGCTGCTGAGCCAGGTGGGCTGAAGAGTACAGGAGATGGTGAGACAACCTGGCTGCAGAATGTGCAGGGTGCAGTGAAGGAGCTTCCCTCAGCAGCTACCTCTCAGCTCATTGAAGCACCAGCATTTACCTGTTAAAGTTTTGCAGCAGGGAAGGGGTGAAAACTGGAAGGGATCACGTGTAGATAAGAGTTTGAGGTCATGATGGAGAAGAAGTAAGAAGGGGCAAATTGTTGCCAAGACCTGTGTCTGGAGTTCAAAGAGAAAAAAAATAGCTTTCAGATGGTCATAAAGGAAAAGAGAAAATATTATAATCTCCGTAAAGAAAAGCGTCAGAGAGAAGGAAAGATAGTTTACATCAACATCAACAAATACTATGATTAGGATCTTTTTGTCAAAAATATTTAGCAGACTGCTGTTATAAAACAAAAAATTTAAAAAACCCACTAAAATAACCCATTTACTAGGCATGGTATCATAAAGTTTCATGCTTTGGAAGTATGTGTCTTACAGAATCTATTTGTCACAAAGAAAGATAAAAGATTTGTTTCAAAGATAAATTTCTGTTAAAGGTAGAAATTTTTCAACCAGGAATTACATCTACTTAAAAGACTGTTTATTTGTTCACAATATGAGCACAGACACTGAAGTGCTGTGACCATGGGGAAATCCAATGTGAGCCTTGTACCAGAGAACATATTTCTGGGAGACACCGTCACCAATGAGACTTCACCCACAAGCTCATTTATAGTGTGTCTGCTAGTCTGAAGTACTAAATAAAAACAGTTACTGTTTGTGTTTAATAGACAGATTTATAAGGCCTACACTGGTGACTAAAAAGCTAGAAAATTTGTCTTGTTAGGGAAAACTGAAGGGCAGAAAATTAAAGTTTATGTGGAAAAATCTTTCAACTTTAAAGTCACATCAGTTTGATATGTACTAGGCAAAAAAAAAATCTTTTTTCTCTATCTGAAAAATAATGCTGGTATAGGAAGAAATGGATATAAAGTGGTGATAGGTACAAATATTCAGACTGTAAACTAAAATAATAATTAAAACTAGGAAAAAGCATCTAGAAAGCAAAAAAACCCAACCTCTTAGTTGATAGAAAACCCTGAGAGAGAAACCCTTAGTGAGAGAAAACCCTGTCTCTAAAGTGGAGCCTGAATGATGTCTGAAGTCGGCTAAAATGTGTACATATCATCAACATAAGGCAGACTGGACATAATGATCCAGGATCCCTCTTATAATCCTGTGTCCCTGGGTTTAAAAGCATTTTCATGCAATCGAAGATATTGCTCTTGTAACCCACAAACAAGCCTGAATACTTACAAGCAGAGAAATAAAACTGCCATCCTTAAGGATAAACATGGGGGGCTCTTCACTCAAGATATGTCACTGCTGTCATTAAAGACATTGATGTACTGCAGCTTCTCTGTCTCTGAAAGTGATGAGTGGTGTGAAATGTCTGTTCAAGACCTACATGACATGAGTGAAATGAAATCTTCGGAATATCAATCCCTTGGCATTGGCAGAGCATAGAATACCATTCCTCACTGTATTAATTTTTGACTCAGGAAAGGTGCTCCACAGTTATGTTGATTATTCTGAAGTATTAAACTTTCAGTTTTCTGGTTTCTCCAGATAAAAATAATAGCGTGGGTCCATGTCTTGGTTTAAAGACAATTTAAGAGACAGACACTCCAGAATTATTTACCGGCCCTTTAGTTTTAACCAATGCCTTTCCACCAAGAAGGAGAGACAAGTAGGAGTAGATATAAATGGAAAAAAACCCCATAGTTTACTCAAAAAGCCAAAATAGCAACAGGCAAGAAAAACAATAGTAGTAATCAGTAGTTACAAAGTTGCTGAAAGTTCAAGGACTCTCTGGGAACTAAGAGAAACTAAAACTGGGGGAGAAACCACTCCTCCAAGCTGTCATTCTCCACAGACAACTGTGTGTAAGGGGAGACAAACAGGGTGGCAGCCCTCTCCCCTCTCCTGGCCATATGTGCTGAGAGATAACAAAGACAGAAAGAAAAAAAACAACTCAGAAACCAAACCAACACTATTACAAAAACTTCTTCCCACAAACAACAACCAAAAGCGAGCAAGGACAAAACAAAAAGCGCCTGGATTTTAAAAATATATCTATTAGAATACAATAATATTTTGAGTTTCGCAGGACAGGCCAATGCAGATGAGGTTCTGGCTCAAGTCAAGAGGAAAATCCAGTACTTCCTATGAAGGATGAATTTTCTGGCTTATCAAATAAACCTACAGCGTAGATCACAAGGGTTTATGGCAGAGGGGGAGTGTACCAGTGCCAGTGGGACACAACAGGGTCTGTACTGCCAGATCAGATGGGAATGCCTGGCAATACTCAGGGAGTTTAGTACTTTGGAGCAGTCCAAATGGCTTCCCTGTGGTAACATGGCCTGGATAACAACAGGTAATAAGGGAAGAGTGTGAGTATAAACTGTTGATGTGAACAAATTTCCTTATTATCTACCTCTGAGTAAGAGGATTTTAGCCAAAATTGATAATACTGTGAGTAAATCAACAATGGTGGCATTCACTTAAGATGACTATCAATTTGATTAAACAGTAACCAAATTACTACCTAAAGCAAAGAATTAGCTGATGTATAAAATAAAACCAAATATAAAAGAACAAAAATTTTTGACAGTGAGAAGTGACTTCAGTACTGGAAGATGGAAATGACAGTAGTCAAACCTGGTCTGACACTGCCAAGAGTTTCTCTGCAGCATCATAACTCTGCTTTGGCTAGAAAGAAATGAGCAGAGAGCATTCAGCACATGCAGTGACAATGTGGATTGCAGAAAGGAGATTCACAACTGGGGTTTGCATAAGTGACCTCATGGGGGAGCCTTTTCTCCACTGTGGGCATTACGAGAGATTGGGGATTGCCATGGTTACAAATAAAATTGGAACATCTGCATCTCTTCAACAAGAGATGTACATATGGAGAAGCATCCCTGTTCTTTTTAGGTTGGGAAATTTTTCCCTTTGATATCTGCCATTTTTTTTCTGTCAGTAGGTATTAGTATGCAGGAGACACTAATAAAACAGACATCCCAAACCCTTGCCTTCAAGGAACCCTACTTTCCAGCATCTTTCAAATGTGAAAGTCTTAGGACTTCAAAATAGCCTTTCCTAGCCTGACTTCTGGATGCATTTGTAAAGTGTCATATTCAGTGTTTCCTAGTTTATAATCCCTCGAGAACAATCCCTTTTCTTGTCCTTGTAAAGGTTTTAATTTAGCGATCATTAACCATCTTTCAGCTTTCTCAACAGTCTCCTTATGTCTACCAGGATGGTCAGTGGAGTTTGCAAAGAAACTTTTCCTATACATTTTAAGATGGATTTCCTACCAGCTCCTTCTCTGTAACTCCCCATAGACTTCCAAACGCTGTCGCTGTTTTGGCGAACACGACACATACACACTCTGCTCCAGGCAAAGCAAAGGTGCTTCGCTCCCTGCTCCCTTTATTCCAACAAACCAGTGTCTTTTATACACTTTTATATGTTCAACATCCATGTTGCTTGTCCATTGGTTGCTTAACTACTACAATAGATTCATTGGCTATTGTTTAACTACAACATACTATTCTTGGTTATCTATTTCTAAGATTTCTAAGCATTTAGAAAAATACCAGGTGCAGAAATTGTTGCTGTTTTCTCTCTCTGCTGTTTTGGTTTCTTGCTTCTGTTTCTCAAGGGTACAAACGGATAGTACTGAGATCAATGTCGGAACCAGACAGGCTTGCAGACCTGCTGTTAGTTCCCACAAAACACTTGATGGATTTTCAGCAGAGCCACCTGCCTGAACACTGTTCTGTAGTCCCAGGTATGCTGGCCTCTAGCTGAGACCCAAGTAGTAGCTCAAATGGTACAGTAGATACTTGCACAATTAAATACTGTCTTCTTTTGATGGACTGTGGGGTCACATGGCTGAATGAATCATAGGCCAACACGCAGTAATTCAGAAGTCCCCTCTTTTTGTGTGCATCCAGAAATAACGGACTTCAAAATACTCTGCAGGAAACTTCAGAGCAGCTAAAGATGAAACTATGAGTGCTGTGTGCAATAGCAGAGCATGGGAATTTAGAAGCATATTTTTCACCCTTTCAGAGGAGTGGTTGGCCCCATTTGTAATACAGTCCCCAGCCGACCTAACACAGTGCTCTTGCAGATCTAGCTATCAGATCCACTGAGAAAAAAAAAAGGTTGCCCAAATTAAATTTCAATAGTTTGATAAGAACTTCTGTAAAAATTACATACCACCTATGCTTTTAGAGACATAGGAAAGATTTAAATGTACAGGCCTTCTGCCCAGAAGTAAGTCAGAGAGAAATGAAAATATCATATTTCTAAATGTCAGAAGCAGACAAAAAGGTGCATTTAGTTCCTTCTTGTTTTAACCTAGTGCACCTTACCACTGATCTCAGGCTTTTTTCACATTATCTGAACTAGTTCCACTTAGTTTGGATACGTCATTATTATTAGTTGTACTAGTTACTAGTCTATCTATTTTCTTCTCCCTTTTGAATTTAAACATGATTCATAGTCAGATAAGCCCTAATAGGTATTATTTCCCTTAGCCATCCAGCCACAGCCTGGACAATACTTGAAGTTAAATCTGAATTTTAACTTCTTGAAGAAATAATTAAATCAGCGTTAGCAGCAGCCCATGTGGAAAATGTCTGCTAGTAATTCATTACCACCAGCCTGTCTCTAATTTGCCGGTGTGCATGGCACCCCTACAGTAGTGTGAGAAAGGCAACAGATCATTTATATAAATTAAAATCAATAGGGGGTTGAGTATGGAGCCCAGTGGAATATCCTCTGGGCAAGCGTAAATTTTAAAGACTAAGGACTTAATCTTAGCTGCTTGACTTCTTTCATCAAGGTAAGACTTAAAAAGATTAATTATAATTTATGAAATATTAATACCTGGAAAGCTTTTGAGCACAGATATTGTAATTCTGAAGAGTCAAAATGAAAGCTTTTTCAGGTTTCAAAGTACACTGTCAACATGGCAAACTTTTACAGCTTTAAAAAGCTTATTATTTTCAATCTCACTAAAGGGGATTTTTTTTTTCCCTTTCCCCGAACAACAGGGTTTTTTTGAAAATAATTAATTTATTGCCAAGAATTATAAAATTTTGAATTTTATTTCTTGATCCAAAACCAGAAGGGAAAATGATTTTTTTCATTCTGTACTTCTGTTACAATGTAACTGTCACTTCTTTATCTGTGAAGTTTCTATCCTTGACTTTAGTAGGCACACTGGTTCTAAGGCTATAACTTAGAGTAAGTGGGAATCTGGCCCAAAGCCTTCATGCGTATATTTATAGTGAGAGACTTACTAGATAGATAGATATGGATATTTCTGACATTCAGAACATACAGACGTCTGAAGGTCTAAAAAGTCCTTATTTCTCTAATGGCGGCAGCACTGCCTTTCACACAACAGTTAATGAGATCTGTATGCATTGAGTGACTTATTTAAAGTAATTCAGCAAGCAAATGGTGGAGTCCCAAAGCCCCTTGCTGTCACCATGAGACAGAAAACACTGCTTTTCTCAATGGGTTCAAGTTGACAGGCAATAAAAAATAACCCTTTTCTTAAACACGAGCAGATAATAACTCACACTGAAATCTCCATTTGTTAGTTTCAAGATCTGTACATTAGCCCCCCACAGAATTATATTATTATTTAATTTGGTTTTTTCTGCCCTGGCGTCTTGTACTCTGGTCCTGTTTACAGTTCTGCTTGTTCTCATTCAGCCTAGATTATAAATGCTTTGGTGCCATATCTTTACTGCTATTGTGAAGTGCACTGCTTATCTACTGTATGCTATGGGTAATACATAATGAGGCAATCTGGGGCTCGTAAGTCTAAACTAAATGTAGCTCTGGGAACCTTGGTATTATCTACTGAATATTTTCCATGTCTTGCTTTTCAGCACTTATCTGGAAAATAAGTACATAATAATGCATATGACCAATAGGCAATTCCTAACAGATACTGCCATCTCACAGAAAGTGTTTTGTTCTGAATTGAGTACAACTTCTACTTTGTGCACTTTGTTTCTAAGGATACAGTCATGAACAGGGAACATTTTCCTCAGGAGCTCATCTGTTCCTGCTGCTTCTGCCTCACCTGAAGTCATAATCCTTGGTTTGTGGCTATAATCAGCTCTGCAGAAACTAATTGTGATGTCACAGGCAGAAGATTATGACTTCAGGGGCAGAACAAACAGCAGGAGCAGGTGACCTCTAAAACACAAGATGCCTCTTTCCAGGCAAAGGTTGCTCAAATGAAAAATGGGAGAGAAATGTGACTATCTTTGAGAAGAAATGTTTGTTCAGGTTTATAAAAGGCATTAATTGGATTGCAAGAATTAATTTGAAGTGAAATTCTCGATGATTATATCAAGAAGATATAATATATTCAGTAGCAGCTGAATTACTAAGTTTGGCTTCTAATTTCTCATTTGATTAAATGACAAATACAACTACTGATGCAATCAGCAACTTATCTATCTTTTCACATAAAACTGGAACCATGTAAAAACTCATTTCCTCTCTAGCTGACTTTTGCTGTGAACTCAGTTGTAAAATGGGTCAAATTTTTCAAGCTTTCTGGTTTTTTTTTCCTTTTCATTTCATGTAGTGAACTGATCAGAGAGACTTTTTTTGATAGTTTTCTAAGGGAATGTGTGATTTAACAGCTTGTTATATGACAGCATTAAAGAATCAGAGTTGATTTGTGTGAGTTTTTAATTTTTTTTTCTTTTTTACTTTGTGTAATAGTCAGAAGTTTGGTAGTGAAATATTGCTTGTACTAACCAGAGTTTTTTCCTTCAGTCCTATTCTGAGAAAATGTAACTGAGCATTTTAAACAGCATCTCAAAGTTTCATAGGGAATTTTATTGAGAACAATTCCCACTTAAAATCCCTATTTATAGCATGTTATCATTGAGATTAGGACTAAAAATGTGGCTTTATCACCATATGGATTCCTTGGCAGATGATGGATCTGTGCTCCAATGTGAAAGCATTGAGGTTTTGGTGGTCTGGGTACCAGTCTATCAGGAGGCTGAGAGAAAACACACTTATTTTAGATTGGAATACTATTCTTTTTGTGTGTGTGTAGCATTCCATTCTAGAGAAATGTATTTTGGTCCAGGTAAATGACACTTGGAAAATAATGGTTTTTTAACCTTTTTTTTTTTTTTTTTAAATTTAGGGTAAGATTTTTTTCCTAAAAGGAGCACTTTCCTCTTACTAAGATAGTAATTTAACCTGATGTATTATTTGTGAACAACTTCCTATCTACATCAGAGATGTGACTTAGGTGACTGGGTTCTTTAAAATACAAAGGGGCTGTTGTGCAACACTGTATGCTTATTGAACAGTAATCTTCTCATGAATTTTGTTCTTAGAGATGCTAGCCACAAAAGAATTAAAGGTAAAAGTGTGGGTCTGCTCTGGGAGCTCAAATAAACCATTTTGTGTCAGTTTTGTAATCTGTAAATTGGAGACTATAAGCATTCTTTTTTTTTTTTTTTTTGAGATTGGTGGCTACAAAAGTTCCAACCCATGGTACTAAGGAGCATATCGGTATTGGGAAGTGCACTCCTGTAACTGATTTTCTGATGCCATTAATCAGTTAAATGCTTGAATGTGTAATTTATGTATGAAATCATGATAACTGCCCCAACAGAGTAAGTGTGGGTCTGATCAGAAAATACTGTATTCGTATTTTCTGGGAAAAAACCCCAACAAACACAAGAAAAAACCCAAAAAACTCCAAAAAAACCCCACCTCCAAACCAACAGAACAAACCCCCACAAAATTTATCTTCCCTATAAGCAAGTGTACATGATTAATTTACTACATTTGGGTTAGTAAAGAACTATAAAGAATTTGCATTTTTTTAAAAGAACATGGAAGAAAAAAGAGTTTTTTATAAGTTATAGGATTAAATTGTGCAAAAATATCATCCTATCACTACGTAATTTTTTCCAGATAGTACTAAAGAACAGGAAAGCATGAGAAAACAGCAGGCAATTAGAAGAAATCTTACTTTGTCATTCATAGGTGCTGTGACAGCTGGTACTAGAGTATTCTTAAACAGACAATTTAATAAAAGCCCATGTTTCTCAATGACATTTAAATTAACTACAGCCTTTTTACAGATTTAACATGCAAATCTATTTATTTTGATAAACGTTTTAATTTTTCCCCCTGGAATGCCCAGTCTATTTTGCACATGGGCGGACAGTAAAATTCTCCCAATCTTTCTCCTGACCTTTTGCAAGTTCAAAAATCACTGATAACAAGAATTTGTTTCCAATTTAATCTCACCAATTATGGCTTTTTTAGGGCAGAGCACTGTAGACATAATGCTCAGACATAATAGCACAGATGAGCTGAGTAAGAAAGCATCTAACAACACTGCTTGGAATAAAGCTGCATTTCTTTATGTCTTATTTTTTTATATGCAAAGAAAAGCAGCACTGTAAGGATTTTAAAGTTTTTATCTTTATGTACACAGTAAACACTTTTATGGAAAATCTTATTAAACAAATTCCAGGCTTCAAGGAGGAAATAAAACCATAATTTAGTTCCCTATCCTGCCAGTACATGTACAGCTTCCTCTGAGCAGTGCCTTTATCTTACAGTAAAAACCTCATAGCTTCTCATATCACTAAAAATGGTATCTTTAAAATGGTTAGGAGTTTCTGCTATGAGACCAGTAAAAATTTGGATCCAAAGGAAAGAGATATGAAATTTATTTTTATCATCTCTAGATCTTATTGTGGGTCCCTCAACCATTTGAGATGATAAAAAAAATACATTAATCAATGAACACAAAAGATATGTTCTAACTTCTATGCCATTTGAAGAATTATTTACTAATTTTGGAAAAAATATTATGATATTCAATACAAATATTGTTTATGGACTCCTTTATGTCACGAAGCAAACTGCCCTAGAGTGAAAAACACAACCCAACTGCAGAACAACCAATGAAAAAAGAAATTAAAAGCTTCCTACTTTATTCTTGCTGTTCTAATGTATGTCTCACCTTAGTTACTAGCTCATTGCAAGGTATAATGAATTATTAAAACTAGGCTTTACGTGTTGGAGTAAATTAAGGTGTGATGCATTGTCTTCTGTCACATTTCTGTTTAACTAATTCTCAGACTTAATAAAATTCAGTAGGTTTCACAGCTGTTAAGTAGTGATTTGGTGAGTTTTTTCTATGTTCAGGATTATTCTAGGCGTGCTCCTCTGCAATATACTCTAAACATAGCCTTTTTAAGAGATCTTCTTCTACCTAGTTTAGCTTTTTAAAATATAATTGGGATCCCTCCATAGATTTATTCTGCTAATGAATGAGACATATTTTCTTGTTCTTTTTAGTGCTGTTTAATCAAAAATATGTTTTCTGCTTTGTTTAACATTTGATATTTAGAGCAAGAATACATAAATTAAAGCAACAGAAGAAAAACTTCAGTGAGGATTAAGGGCATTTTTGGATTACAGAGCAGCTGCTCACACCCATTCTAGAACTGGGACATCTGTAAATTCTCAGTAGCCTAATAATCTGATTCGTGGAAAGAGGATGGAAATTGCCTACCTGTTATAATGTACTGGAGAGACATTCTTTTAGTTAACATTAGGTCCTTAATCTTCAATTTAGATCTGATTTAGACTTACAAATTAGCACACGACCCCTTCCATTCTGTTGTAGCCTGTATAAAATTAGGTTCAGAGAATTAGAAGCAAAAGAACCGGAAACAATGTGTAATTTTTATTACATAAAATCCATTTTAATAACTTCTCAAATTATCGTTTTTATTTTCATGTAGCTGCAGGAAAAACCCCCAGTCTGCTCCTTTTTAACCACTGTGTTGCTAGATACACTTGATGAAATCATCTAGGGTAGAAAAAACCAATCAAAACATTCCTCCATGTAAAATGTACAAAATATCCAGGCACAACACTCAATGTGGCAGAGTACAAGGCATCTCATCTCCCTCTGGTTAAGATTCTTCCTCTTTGAATGGATAACCTCAAAATTTTTCTATATTTAGTATTTCCATTCAGAATTTGGGGCTTCTTATTTTTCATGTATTTAGCCAGCAGAACAGTCAACTTTATTCACTGATGTGTTTTGCTACTTTATAACTTCTAATTAGCATTGTATGGAAAGACATTAGGTAGGACCAATGGAGTCTAAACATAATTATGGATTTTGAGTTTATAACCTCTAAAAAATACTTTATTCTGTTTGGAAATCCCTAGTTCATTGTGTTTGAATTGCAATTGCTATTAGAATATGAGGAATATCAGTCTTACAGCCAGAGGTGGTCAAATTATAAACTGTCTTTGATTAGTTTTGGTTTAAGTAAACAAGTCAAGAAATTTGCTCAAGAGATTCACTTTCATGTACTTTAAATGCTTTAATTTCCAAACAGGCTGTCAGTATTCTCCTATCTCAGAGATTTGAAAGCAAAAATGAGGTTTTAGTTGGGAATCCAGTGCTTATTAACGAAAACATATCAAAGTTAACTGTTTTTATTTGCTGTCAATGTCCTAGTAGGATATCTGAAGAAATAGGCTAATTTTAATTATTGTTACTGAAATATGATATTAATAACATCACATACAAATATGTATGTATTAATATTGATGACAAATCAAAGTCATAATCTAAGAGTTTCCTTTCCCAACTTTGAAATGTTTTACTTATATTAGTTTCCTTCTCTAAAGATGTTTTGTTACCTGAATGGCAGAGGTCTTCTGCTCCCACAGTTTCTGTATAAACCCAAAACTTACATGGATTAATGCACCTTAAGAAACACAGGGGGATCATTCCAACTCATTAACCTTCAAACTTAATTTTCAGTATGTTATATTCAGAATTAAATTCAATTATATTTTCAGTTAAGTGGTTTCTGACTTATGCATTAGATATTATTATCAACAAGTTTGTATTGGATGAGTTTTTAGCTAATAAAATTATTAGAAAGGTCCTTAGGAAAAAAATAATTGTCCAAAGTTTCTCTCAAACTTTTGGAACACAGAGCACTTGCCCAACAATTTTTCATCTGTCACATTTCAAATTCCTTGCCTAAATACCTTAATGTATGGAATTTATTTTTATTTAAGATACTTTGATTGGTGAACAAGAGCACAGTAAATGGCTTTAGTATACGCATTCATTTTTCTTCTTTGACATATGAAATACAGAGCAGGTCACTGTAATTAATCAAACTTTTAGGATACTGGGTGGGGTTTTGTTTTCTTTGTTTTTGAATGATTTATTTCTCTCCTCTCTAAGTTAACTTCTCCTGATGTTCACTGCTCTGGCAATGTAAAGTGAAGTTTACATTCTTTGAATTACAAAACTGATTAGAAAATCATATTTGTCATCTTCTCTTGAAGAATAAGTGCAGACTGAGACTGAAAGTCTGAAATCTCTATAAAGCACAGTCTAAAATGTTTGGTTTTGCCTTGATTAACTAAGGATATTGGTTATACATATTGAATTGCAGCCACATTTAATAGTAAATTTACATGGAGTCAGTTCTACTGATTCAATGATGAATATTCATCTACCTAATAAAACTGCTCATTTGATAAAGTTACTGAAATTTTAAAATAACTACCGTGGTCTGTAGAGATCCTATTATAATAATCTGATACGGTGACAATAGAAAAAAAGGAAACATACACAAATTAATACAAATATGAAATCAGTTTTAGTGACAGCTGTTTCTGTATCAAATAGAGAAAAGCCCAATGGACATAAAACTGTGCACCACCTTGACAAATAAAAGAAAGAGCTTTTAGAGAAGAATGGGGTCAGCTTGCCCAGTGTGACTTTATTTCCTAGCAAACAGCCTTAACTATGCAGAAACTTAGCCATCTGCTTTTCATACATGTCTGGTTTCTCACATGCAGTTCAGCTTTTTTGTGACAGTATTGCTAGCAAAAAAAGAAATATAAGTCATGTCCTTGGCTACAAAGCCCACACAGTGTCTTATGCCTTCCATACTCCTTTCCTGATAAAAGGTATGATCCATTCATTATAAAGACAAGACCATTGGGAGAAATACTCTGGCAATGTAGTTTGTCTTAACAGGGACTGCAGCACAGTTGCAGTCTGAAAGGCTGCATTTTCCCTGCTAGCTATGGCATCTTATTCAAATTTCAAGTAATCTGAGAGAAATCCACTAGTACTTTGCAATAAATTCAATTGTTAGTACACCATTAAACCTTGCATTATTTTCTTAATGTATGGCAATTACAGGAAGTTCTGTTCTAAATAACACAATCTAATGTACTGTGAACATTGAGAGTTCAATAGTCCTAAAAGTTTCCAGAAACACATTTTTGTCCTTTTTTATATAGCTGGAACTTAAAACCAAGCAACTAAACAAAAACAAACAAAACCACCAAAATATCCAGACCAAGGAAGAATACCTCATTACATATATATTTTTATATTTATCACTGTTTTAGTTTTTGTAAATATTTAAAATTATTTGTAACTTCCAATTGCCAGGTACTTCTGGTTTTCTATAACATATACTTTAGAACCAATAGCTTACCACATACTCAGTCCCAATCCAGGTGTAATTGTTCTTTTTTGCTCTGTTTTCTGTGAAAGTCAATGAGATCTTTGAGTTTCATGTTACTTAAAATCCTGATCTCCGAGAGTTTTTACTTTAAAATTCTCAGAGGTGTTAGTATATTTTTGTGGAAGTTGTCTTATATGTTTTTGTCAGGTTTTTTCAGGCTCCTGTGTTATTGGTGTTGACATCTATGAGGGTACTAGGCAAGACTCTTGAGGCAAGATTGTAAATTCCTTGGGTTTCCCAGTTCAGTGTGTTGGACTTTTAGCTACAGCGCTCAGCAAGGTGATGCAGAATCACATCATACGTGGAAGATCTCCAGAGATAATTTTGTGACTCCAGTACCATGTCTACTGTTTCAGACAGATAGAAGCTAATGTGCCTCTTTGTTATTTTGTGGGCTAGGGATGAAAAAAAAATGAGTTGCTCTGTCGATTTGTAGGACACCAGAGCTAAACCTCTTTCGGGAGGGGCCACGCTTGCACGGAGTTAACACAGACAGAGCCAGTAGATGCCGCTCGAGGCTACTTAGCAGAGGCCGCGGCTGTGCGGGACAAAGAAGCCTTCCCTCTGCTGCCCCATCTCCGGCTCTTAACACATCCGAGCCCGCTGCAGATGCTGGAATCTGATGCCCCGACATTAACAAACCACTTGCCTTTCTGCAGATGAATCTCAACTAAACATCTTATGAAACTAGAGTTCAAAACACCTTCATTTTCATCCAGGTCTACACCTTAGAGGCTTATGCAAAATTTAGTGATGTAAGGTTAATCCTTCGTGGACTCATTAGATGTTACTATTTTTTTTTCTTGTACTACTTAATTGACTTCTGTGACAGTGCATGAGGTCTTGTCACATGCCTCATTTCTGGAAAAGCCCATGTTGTGGAAAGGAAGATTAGGTATTAAGAATAAAAGCAGGAGCTGGAAAGATGAAGAATAAAAGTTCCTGCTCTAATGAGGAAAAACTCACCAAAATCATAAATCAGAGGTAAAAGTTCCTGTATAGAAAAGTTCAAACTGCTATGATTATAATAAGATGGATTTACAAATGCAAGGGGAAGAAAAAGAGACCATGTGGTAGGAACATAAAAAGAGCAAGCCCAAGGGTATGCAGCTGGGTCAAAGATCCCTCTGTGCTGTTGTGCTGTTTCTGACAGTGGCTAATACCAAATCTTGGAGATGCAGAGGAACAAACCAAGTGCATAGTCCTGCTGCTTCAGAGAATTCTTCTCTTCATCCATTTGTGACCCAGTGAGTTTTAAAGCCAGATATACCATCAGTTGTTTCATATCTTAGACGAGGAGACAGTGTGATAGATGTGAGGATTGCTTGGATATACAATCAATGTAAACCTTAAGAAAACAGTGTACCACCCAAAAGTTGTTTTTATTTACAGTGAAACGTTAGATCTTCTGGTTTCAATTTAAGGGAGATTTGGCTCAAATGTCCATTTTGTGGTTTATGTCACTGCAACCGATCACTGCTTGGCTGGCTCCCCTAGCAGTGTGAGATCTCATCCCTACAGCTGCATACCATTTATTCTGTCTGTCTCCTTCTCCTCTCCTCACTCTTTTTCTCTCTTTGAATGGCTAATGACATCTGGTTATTAATCTTTGCAGGGGTTGACATTTAAACTGAAATAACCCACCCCTTTACCACCTACTCCTGTCTTTGCATTTCTTTTTATAAGCTTGGTATTCTCGAGCTGTTCATTTTTCTCTATGAGCATTGGAGGTTTTATAGGAAAATCCATATTGAAGCAATTTTTTTTTTTTTTGTAGAAAAAGGCATTATCACAAAACTACTAAGCTTACACTGCTGGAATCCCATGACATGCCTGGATTTACAGTTTTCTGGGGTTTTTGTTTGTTTGTTGGCTGGTGTTTTCTTAGTAAGTTTTGTCCTGTTTGGGTTTACCTCTTTATTTCTCCCTTTGAATAGGTACACATTTATTGTTTTTATTGACAAGGAATGATTTCTGTGGGAGTGAAGACATAGCCCTGCCTCTGATGACATATCTTGATAATATAATTTCTTAAGGGAAGATTATAAGTGTGAACAGGGTGACTAAGCAGGGAAATCAATGCTTCCAGAAAAAGGTGTTATTGGTTAATGAAGTTCAGAACTTGGGTATTCCTGTGTCTCTTGTCACTTAATACTGGTAGAAGCAATCTTGTTTCAAGTAATTTTTTAAAGTTTTGTTATATGGGCTGATAGCTCTTCAAGTCTAAGGTAGGTATCTCAACATAGATATTAAAATGAAGGGCATAAAGTCTCCAGTCAGCAACTCAGTGTAGAGTAAGGCTGCAGAGAAATAACTGCTTGCATCTTCGATATGAGAAAAACACAACATTATATGTGGTAGAATACTAGGTTCTAGTGTTCCTGTCTTAAATGAAGGAATGTAATACCTCACATGGGATGTGAAAGAAGACTGTCTCAAACTGCTGAAATAAGGTATATTTTTCACGTGCTACAGGACTAGCCAATGACATGCATTACTATTTAATGCTGAAGCTAAGATCTATGCTATATCCAGCAAGTCAATATGCATATATATAGAGATAAGAAGAGTTATAATTAGAAAGCACTGAAGGACAAGATTTGCAAGGGGAATAAAAATCTCATGAGCATGACATGAGATTTGGCAAAGATTTCACTAAGGAGGATGATCCTCTGCCTTTTGCAATGTCTTTTTAACTTTCCTATGAACTATTTTCAGCTGTTAAAATGCCTGTATTCATGCTACAGGAATAATAGTTTTGACTGAGAGGGGCAAATCTTATTAAAAGAAAAATAAAGAGTTTTATATAGAGAGAGAAAGTAAATGAGAAAAAGACAAGATCCCAGGTGAGTCTTTCTAATTTAAATAAAAATGTTATCTGTTACTTCTCAAGCGATAAGGAGGACAATATCATTAAACAATTTATTTTCATTTGCATTTCATAAAAAAGTTAATCAGAGTATAAACTTGTTAAAGTGTTTTCTAATCTGGTTTAAGGTACATGAGTGAGAAGTCACCTTCAGTAAAAGAAACAGCTAATGAAGAACATCAGCTAATGCATGAATAGCCTTCTTTTCTTATTGAGCTTTACTTACACGTTATAGATGCTTATTTCTTTGATGCTGATAGGGAGCACCTTGATTTTTACTTCCTGACTGAAATGTATAGAAATACACATTTTTTTTTTTCCTAAATGGATATAAATATGGAGAACTATCCAGCTTGGCTGTGGAAGAATTTAATTCTCTTTTCTTTTGAACACAATTCACATTTCCATAAAGGAATAAGACCTCCAAAGCTGTAAATAATTTTTCTTCCCTTTGTAAAAAACAGATCACCTATTTAAGACCCTCCTGTAGCGTAGGAAAACATGATGGTTCCAGGCAAACCTATATACTGTAGACTGCTCTGATTTTTTCTACACTAGCTGAACTTTCAGTCTTCCACTTTTCCAGAAATTTTTAAACAAGGGCTTCCAGTTTATACGTAGTTACAAAGAGGAACTTTAGATTATAAACTTGTTTTAAGCAGGAGCTGAATTTCACCCTTTGTGTGTGATAACCTTCACCCTTCTAACTAGTTTAAATATTGTTTGAGCCATATATTTCCATAAAGTCTCTTAGTAACTTTATTACTTTGTGCATGTGTATGTTTTCATCTTTATTACATTGATTTTTCAAGTCCACACAAAAACCTTTCTGAAATTTGTCACACTCTTGTTATGAAATGAACATAACATTATAGAACAAGGTCAGCAGCACTTAAAAATTCCACACTGACTTGAATGTAACCACTGCAATACCTCCACACCCGTATCTAATTGTATGATATTAGGAAGAAGACTGCTCAGGAAAATGTGCAGTATAAAGCATACTTATTCCTTTACTGACGGACTATTTGTCGACATTGCTCCAAATGAATTTTGCTGACAGTATGGAGTCTTTAGCATGTCCTCAATTAGTTCTTAATAACAAAATGCTGTAGCAAAGATGTCAAAAAAAGTCATTTTCTGTAAAAAAAGAAAAATATGTAAGAAAAAATAAGAAGAAAAAAGGATAAAATTTTGATATTGTAAATATGTCAGTAGAGAAAATTATATCCAAATCTCTTGGAGTATAAATAACTGAAAAAAACCTAATTTCATTGGCTTATTGTGAAAGAGAAGTACTCAGATAAGTACCTCTTTTCGCTATGGCATTCTGTCCCTGGTGCCATAAATAGAACTTAGAACAAGAAATACCCTCAAGGGCCTATCTGAGGGCCAAGCCACACCACTATAGTGTAGAGCAATATTACAGACACCTAACAAGGACGTGGACAAAACAGAGTGCAAAGCCTGGAAATAATAGCTCAAGCCCTAGAAGCATAAGAGATATTTCCATTTGTGAACCTCACTTGGGAGATGCAACGATCCAAGGGCAACTCTATATGATGTAGACATATTGTGAATATTATTCTGAACTGAGTCTGAAGAACAAGTTTTAGTGATTTTTCAGCATCTCAGCTTCTCCATCTGTTCAAATTGTGATAATGATATTTATATATGACTCAAAAGATGTTGAGAGACCTAGATCACTGAAGTGTAAAATACTTTAAAAACTGTAGAAAAGGTTGCTGTTTAATTTTATGGTAATTCCAAGGAAAATGGATTTACTATTATAAGGTCTTAGAATAGTGAGGCAAACAAAAGTAGGCATATGAAAATTGCTTTTATATTATTAGACAAATTGTTTTAAAAAATAATTGGAAAGAATCCATGTTTTGATAGTGAAGGTCACTTCTACCTTAATTAAAAATATTTGCAGACAGTTAAAAAGTTCAAGGCAATATTCAACTCCATTTGGATGTTTCCATCTATTTAGATTTACTGTCTCTATTTTCACAGTAGTTTGGACATTTGTAATAATCACATTGTATCATAATTCAGCATCTTAATATGGAAAACTCATGGGAAGAGTGTTTTAGTGTTTTGAAATAGAATGAAAAGAGCACCATTGACATAACAGTTCAGGATAGCTTTTTCATGGATAGTTAAAAGACTCACCTACAACTTTTAAGTGACGTCTTTGGGGACCTGTTAATATTCACTGTGAAAATAGCAAAAAAAAGATTGGAAAAGCATATAGGAGTGAAGGGAACAAAGCCCATGAAGAAGTGACACCTGTGAGTGAATAAGCATATGGTTTCAGACTGGGATCAGACTGAGATGGATCAACCAGCAGGAGAGGTGACAATCCAGGACTGCTCAGATATGCAGGATTGTGCAGACACAGAGGCATTAGGTACTGGCATCAATCAAGAACACAAACCATTATGAATGCTGGAGTTAAGCATTCTGACTTTGCACAAATGTGTTAAGAGTAGAAGAATCAGTTAGGTCATTGTGCTCAGTCCCCCACAGTCAGCAAAAATTTTTAGTTCAAGTTAGTTTAGAGAACTTTTGAGTTTTCTGAAGATCAGACACCTCTCTTGAGACCCTTGCTGTTGTATGACTAGTTTTTTGTATCTCTCAGCCACTAATTTTCAGTGAAGGGTTGCTTTTATTCTAAATAGTTCCCCAGCCTAGACAGGGGTTACCCATGGCTACTGTACTGATAGAAGACATGGATGTAGCCAGAGAGACACCCTATCACTTTTTCCTGCAAGTTGATCCTTTAAGAGAGGTGATGAAACCTCTGACACTTGAGATCTTTAGAACTGCACTGAACAACATACAAAGCAGAACATTCAGAAGAGCAATACTATCTTAATAGATAAATTGAGCAAGTGATTATTACATTTCTTTAACCTTCGCTGCTGTCTGATAGATTTTTAAAAGAAAATTCTGTATCTCCAGGTTCCAATTGAAAGAGACATTGTACTGGAAAAGATCTCTTGTATTACTGAATCTAGTTTCCTGCTCCTACAGGCAAAAAAGTGAAACCCATAAATTGCTCTCTATCATAGGATAAATATTAGCACACCTGGGAAAGAGACTTGTCAATTTTCTATCTTGCTTGAGATTAGTGGTGTTTATTCAAGAAATCTTTTAGAATAAGTTTTTCAAACCACCCTAACAAGTTCTAGATCTTGGAAATCTTCATAACAAGCTTCATATAGTATCAGTGTTCATTAGTGCCTATTTCTACTATACTGTATAGAGGAAGCAAAAATATGGTTGGAAAAATATAGATCATAGATTCTGCTGAGATTTCACCATCTAAATTTCATCCTTGGCAATAGCAACCATTATTGGGTAACTACAGGGAAATCGCTTAAGTCCATGGAAGAACACATATTTTCTTTCACACGTGAAATATACTGAGCAGCACTTTAAAATGGTAACCAGATCATTGAATTCTCTGCACTTGCTGAGAGTGACCTTGCTAAGGAGATACTGGTACATAACTCTCAGGGAGCATATCAGCACAATATCACTAAATACTCAAACCTGAATGCTTATGCTGATTGGTTTAAACATAGATATTATTATAACTTATTCTTTTCCACTTTAAAAGAACCAAAACACACAATGCCTTTGAAATCAAGAGAATGATGAGACAGAGTTTAAACCCATTTTGCCTGCTCTTTGCTCACAGCCAATTAGGGGTCCCAGTGGGTCTCAAACAAAAATCGAATGCTTGCCACTTAATCTTGAATTTTGATCTCTCTGAAGGCATACAAGGAGGTGGGTAAAACCCAAGCAATCCATAATGTTATAAAGGAGATTATTATATGTAAGAAATCTGCCCATTTCTTGTGTCTTGTAAGCTAAATAGTACTTCCTACTTATTAAAAAAAAAAGGTTCTGACATTATTACTTTGATTAAATCTGAATATTTTTCCACAAGAACACCAATTTAAATTCATAAGACTTTAAGTAAAACTAGAAAACTTTATTGATTACATAATTTTTCTTGCTTACTAAGGCATCTTTAGAAGTTAGTCTTTAGCACTAAAATGAATACTACCATTGCCACAAAGTTAATATTTCAATGATATCTAAAGATAGTGGTTATAAAAACAATATTCCATGTATGTTGCTTGTTTTCTTGTTTCTATATTCTTAGCATCCTGTGTTTAAGCCAAAAAGTTGCCATCATGGTTTTGTTGCCATCGTCCACTGTTCATGCTCAATACACTAACTCAAAGAAGCTTTTTTCCTTTTATTCTGGCAGCCACAGTACATGGAAATATCTGTCACATTCTAATCTGCTCCATATCTCAAAATGTAAATGCATTATTTTACAAAATAAAGCACTATTTATTCTAATTTATTTGAAATCAAAATAATGAGTAAATGTCAGTTGTGAAACATTTCAGTTTCACTGTGACCTAAGTCACAGAACAAATCAAGAAATATTTTAGTCCAAGTCTGACCCTGTGACACTTAAAAACAAAGAAAATAGCTTGGCTTAATTGAGCTGGAAGTGTCTGAAAGAGAATACAGTAACCTCAGTCATGTACTTTTATATTTTCTGATAAAAATAGCTTATTGAGAAAATCTAGCTTGAAACACATTTACTGTTTCACTTGGTGAATTTATAGGATGAATAAATATGTTTTGTTTTCTTTTTTTAATAATTTTTCTTTTAGAATGGCCTTTTTTCCTTTTTTTTTCTTTCACACTGTACTTATTATTGCTATTTCCACCAGAGCCAAAGGCAACAGATATTCATGCATTAGTTATTACACTTATTAAAAAATAATGTCTCCTAAGCACACACATTTTGACAGATTTTCTTGTACACTCAACTCATCATTAGGGGATCATTTATGTCCTATGAATTTTGAATCTGCCCTGGGTGATTCTATCAGCAGATTTAGTTTGTGGTACTGCTCCATAGGATAGAATTATTATGAATCAAATGAAAAAATTGAAGTTTTAAAATTTATTTGGTTCTGAAACCTATTGAAAATATCATATGGATTTAACATGTAGTTAGGTGTTAAATGGTGTAAAAAAATACCTCAGCAATAATCTGGTTACTTTTTAGTACCTCCTTATCGTCCCACAGGAGACTAGGCTAAACAATGAAGAAATACAATGTCTAATAGATTTCAGAAAGATTTTCAGTCCATTTTTTCTTGCTACATTTAATGATGGTATTATTCTAACAATTACCACAAATTACTTAAAATAACATGAAAAACATGGATATTGAAAAGATGTATAAGAAGACAAGGAACAGATGTTTAAATTCTTTATCCCTTAACTGTACTGTAGTCCAGAAGTGAGATCATCATCTCTGAATTTTTTTATTTTCTCAAAACTGCATCCAAACAGAACGCACAACTGCTGAGACATGCAGCCATAAAGCAGGTTTTTAAAGAATAATTTAAAATCTTATTTTGGATAAGATGATGCAGGTTGGACTCACTGTATGTCTTTTTCATGGGATTTGTATCTTTTACTGAGATTAAAAGAAAAATATTCTAGCCTGTTTACTGATTCTTCAAAACTTGACAAAAAGTATTCAGAAGAAAGATTTACTATATATTTTAATGAGACAAGGCTGAAGCAATATGGGATTTTTTGGAAAGCAAACCTATTTCTGCTGGTAACCTACAAAACGTGTCTTCTAGGCTGTTTCATTTGTGTGGAAGGTAGTGTGAGGAGAGAAAGGGATGATCTTGTCCTACTAGTGCCTTGGTTTTTAGGTTCCCATAATCGCCTTTGTATTTATGCAGTTTTCACTCTGCTGTACTTCATATAAAAAAAATAATCAAAAAAAATTATAGAGAGACTGTCAAAGTTTTTCATCACTTTTCAAGCGAATAGACAACACTTTTATCGTCTTTTCATGCATTATTCCATCACTGTGAATCAGCTTTCCTAAAAGGTGATTATAATGACATTTTTGTGAAATGGCTTTAAAATTATGATTGATATTTCATGACCAGCAAAAATCAAAAGGATATTCTGTGAGGCCAACTAGTTCTTTTCTTTGCTTGATTGCTTAATTTGGATAGAAAGCACAATTTTATAAAGAAATTCAAAGTTGCATTACATGTGCATACTAAAATAGGAAGAAAATGGAGAGTGCAAAATTAAGTATAAAGAGAGCAGATAAGAATAAAACTAGTGAATTTAGATAAAGCTATTTCAAGTCTTGGTGATTGCTGGCATATTCTTCCCATATCAGGACATCCAAAGAACAATTAGTAGAACTGGAATAATCAAATAATTCCCCTGATATTTACTCTCAATTCAAAGACACCATGTAAGTAACTTCTTAGTTACATCACTTTATTTGTTTGTGTTTTGTCTTTATAGCTAGAATTTTTAGGCAATTTTGGCAATTTTATTGAATGAAATACCTAAACTCTTATGCTAATCTTGAGTGATTCTTATTCAAGAACTCATACATGAGTCTGAGGAAGGGAGTAAATATCCTTTCAAGGTGCTTAGAGCAGAGAGTCCAAGAACCTCAGCTATGGAATATAGGTGCCTGAGTCATTTCTAGAATCTAACACTTCCTTGCCTATGAAGGGTCTGGTGTCAGCAATGAAACCAGACATAGTGCAGGAGAATATTATGCAAGACCCCACAGCACAACACAAACCCTCTTAATCTACCTTGCCCCTGCTCCAAGGTTGTGTTCATTCAAGGCTGCCAAACAAAACCTCTGAATTATGTCAGAATGATTTGCAGCTGGGAGAGAGGCACGATCGTTGCTGGCTGGAGGCACCAAATGAATTTTCACTTCTGTAAAACTACATATTACACTGAGGAACTAAAAAACTCAGTACACTAGATTGGTGAATATTTGATACCCTTTCCTTTAGTTCTCAAGTGAATAGTTTATAAAAACATAACAGAAATATATTTTTTAGGTTCAAAATTTAACATTCAGCATTTGGTTTGAAAAAAACCAAAAACAGCTAAAAGGTCGAACTGAGTGGTTTTGGTATGCAGAGATTGCAATTATTCAGCAAATCACCTGGGACATAAAGTCTGAATTGTCATTTCTAATGGGGATTCAAGAAATTTTCTGGATGAGCTGTGAAGTCACAAAGAGCTCTGTCGCAAAGACAGAGATTTGAAGCTGCAGCTCTATGTACAAGCTTAAAAAAAAGAAATCAGATTACATATTCCTTTTCCTGTGCCTTGCTTCAAAACTTGTAATAACCTGATACAATCACAGGTAGTGCCTAACGGTTAAACACACAGGGGGTGTTTAAAAAAATAATCTGTGTTTGTGAACTCAGGTCTTAGTTATGGGTATAAAATAAAAAGAATATTCCATAGTTTTATTGTGATCCATGACGGTAGCTCAGCTATTGTTGCTAATCGCAACAAATGTCTATGAGGCCTCCACAAATATTTAGAAGGATGAATCCTCATGAGGAAAGAGTCAAACTCCTGCCTTGAACATAATTTTGGTTTGCAACTTTATGGTACTTTCCCAGCTACTGCGTTTAATGTTTGTCTTCATTACTGTAACTGAAAACAAGAGCCGGTTTCATTTGTAAGTGCTCACCCCGTGATGGAAATGTTAATAAAGTGCTGAAATGCAGAAAGGGCCCAGTTGTAGACATTCTAAACTGATGATCAGAGGAAGTGTGTAGAGACTGGGAATCCAACATTCTTAAACGAAAATCATAGAGGTGAAATTTTGACCCCTATGAACATAAAAGTTCAAGGAGCTTCAATGAAACCAGGATTCATGGTAAATCTCAGAAAGTAGGTACCTGAGATTAAAAGTGCCCAAACTAAGAGGTCCCTTTGGAAAACCAGCATTTGAATGATGTACTAGAATTCACACAAGGAGTCATTGTCAGAACTGAGATGAACTCATGATTTCCTGGCTCTCACTGATTGAAATTACTTCTTAGAACTCGCTAGCATAGCAATAAAAGCAAATTTTGCACTGCAACCATTTCTGATACTGTGTTCAACTTTATAAAATATATTCCTTGGGGGTGAAATTAATGAGCAACACATAAAGACTGGTTATTCACACCTTATGCAGCTGCCATTACAAGAGGACTGGGAAAGGTGAAATCCAGCCTCAATACAAGGCCATGATGTGCTGTGCTCAAAATTCAGGAGGTTGTGGCTTTCATTTAACCTTGTAGGCTGGAATAATACCTGCTGAATTTCTGTGTGTTCTTCATAAGGATTCCGAGTGACTTGATCTGATATTTGCAGCTCTTTTCCAAGCCTATTCCTAAATGCTTTGCCACAACTCATTTTGATGCATAATCAGGCTTTCTTCCATTTCATACAGAGGAATATATTCCTTCTTCTCATAAATGTTTTATCAACAGTTTCTGTGTAGGATTTACTTATTGCACTTCTGTGAGGTTAATGACTTCACGGACATTATGGGAAAGCCCACAGAAAATGATTTTAAAAAATCCGTCTGGCATTATCTATGTTGTATAGACAATAATGAGCTTTCATACAGTGTATATGTATCACTTACAGACCAACCATTAGCATACGTAAGGCTTATTAGTTAAATGTGAGCTGTGGAGAACAATCAAGTATGCAGGAAGAGTAGCATACAGACATGGTTACCTGCTCTGTTTTTGCACTGCACATTCCATGTTGCACTTTAGACAGACAGACTGAATTTTTAGCAAAGAAATGGAAAAAAAAAAATTAGGTACACCATAAGAATCTGTGTTGAGATGGGGATAGGAATCAAATGAGACCTAATATGTCCTTCTCTTCGGTTATTCCTTTTCCACCATGCAGGTGAAGAGCTACATTGCATGATAAATTGTAATATCACTGATTCTCAAATTATTTGAAAAAAATTTGTTAATTAGCATTAATTTTTCAGATGTTGTCATCTTTCTTATGAAAGACACGCAAAATTCTATTCGTCAGGAGTCTTCTGTGGTCTAATTACCAGTTTTATTACATCAAAATTTCTTCTAAAAGTCGATAGGATTTGTACTGCAGAAAGACTGGAAATTAACTACAGAGCTTGGCAGTACACTAGAATCACTGGATTGTATACTCACTAAGGTTCAGTAGCACTAGTAAAAACCTGCTTTAAATTTAAATATTGCTGTGGTAATCTCAAATGAAGTACTCTGTTACTCACAAGTCACATTTTGTGTATTTCTAAGTAGTCTTCTCTGATGATATCTGTGTGAGGTTTCCTGTGTGGTGAGATAGCGTTTACTGCGTATCGATATTTTGCAGTTAGCTCCATGTCATATAAACAGGGATACCCCATTTCTAAGACCAGGCTAAATATTTGTTTTAGCTCGTCTCTGACACTAGTACAACACTTGAATACTATAGTAATTACAATAACTTGCAGTACAAGAGTATTTTGGAATGGAGAGCAGAATGTGATCATGTCAGCAGACCAGCTTAGGCACGCCCAGTGGTGTTAATTAGGGTGGGAGATCCTATCCTCTTAACGCTGCAGATGAAGATAAGGAAATATTTTTAAAGGAGGAAGCGGAGAATCCCAAGCTTGTCAAAAGTAAGAACTATACAGGATATTATTAACAAGAAATTATTAATAAGAAAATAGGTTTAATGTATTGGTATTGAAGAGAATTGCACCATACTTTCTTATTATCCTACTTACAGACACCTTAGGTGAACTCGTAAAAATACCTAGAGGTAATACAAACATCCTCTGAGTGTCGTTTGATTCCAAAGGAAGACACCTTGATGATGACAGATTTAGAAATATAGTCGTAGAAAAATATTTGCTTCAACTCACAAATGGGGATGGCTTTTTTTTAAATCTCTCTTGAGTTACCCTACATACTGCATTTAATAGCAGACCCCTATGGTAGTATAAAAAAGTATTTAGGACTTACTATTTTAACAACATCGCAAGATAATCACTGTTCAGTTAAGCATGTACTCCCACTGCTTTATTAGAAAGATTAATTTGTGTTTTCTGTGTATTTTCATGGCTTATTTGTAGCAAACATAAACAACTCTCCTCAAAAGTTGTTAGTTAAAGGCAGCCTTTTAAGAATCACCAAAATAAAATAGACTGCTGGACCAACAAAATGAAATTCCTGAAAACCTAGAAGGGAGCTGCTCGAAGAAATGATTTAGGCCTTTTCTAATTGTCAATTTCTATAAAAAACAGGTGAAATATTTTCCCTCCCTTTTTGGCAGTTCTTTTGTAATACATATCAATTTAAGTTTTATTCAACAGGCATATTCAGCTTTGGACTACCAAAGCTATTTTGCAATAACTGAATTTCATTTTTACCATGTCAGTTATTAATTTTCTCTCTTGTTTATCTGGTTTTCTTTATGCACAGCTTTGGAAGAAAGATATGTACAAGTGGCATGGAAATGCATGTGTTATTTGGCTCACCAAAAAGAAACAGTAGGAATTACATACGGTCTTAAAACTAATTTCTTGTTTTCACAGGAGAAGGACAACTCCATCACTCTTTCAAGAGGTTACTATACAATGTGACCTTTTTGCATCTCACAAGTTTTCAATTAGATTTTGACTCTGAGCAGATCTTAAAAGAGAATTATTGATAAAAAAAGGTCTTATAAGAAGAGAAATGAGGTTGAGGTCTCACATGGTCCCACATCCAAAGGTTTTATTCATGTAAGTGCATAAAGAAAATAGATTTGAAAGTGTTTGAGATTGAAAAATAGAGAACAATTTATCTAATGGAGTTGTAGTTCTATATAGTTATTGATTATATTGATTTTTTTTGTCATCAGCTGTGAAACAAACCATGTTCCTGAATCAGCTTCCTCAGCAATAATTCTCGCGAAATAACACTTGCATTGAAGTAAGTATTCCCAACAAAGAGAATTTGTGAGGCATAGTCTATTTCTATTAGCCTTATTTTGGAGATGACTATGTATTATATTTTTTCTGACAGTGAAAATTGTCTAATGGTAATAGTTCAAGCTATTAAAAAAAATATGAATGCTTTTTTCTTTCCTTCCCTGCCTTCCTAGAAGACAGAAAAGAAGACTTGACAGAGAAAATATCTCAAGTTGTTCCGATCCAGTCCTATTTTTGCTGACTGTAAAGACTTCTACCTTCTGAAAAGTCAATTGGACATGACAGAGTACAAGTATGAAACAGATTTAGATTTCAGATTATAAATTCTCTTTTTAAGGACTCCCAGTGTACAAATTTCACAAGTGGACCTACATCACTGCTGAGACTGTTACAGCACTGATGGAGTTCTGAACAGCTGCAAGTACAGTGGGTTATTATTTTTGTTTATAGAGTACCATGCTAGTACCACTTGATGGCTTTGATGGCTTTGGACCTACAATATCTGCAATTCTAACTTGCTGATTCCCATAACAATCTAATATAGTAAGTCTGGCCATATGTTTTCTGCATATTCATTTTTGTGAGTGTGTATTTAGCTATTATTCTAGGTGTTTCCTGGGTTACTGTGTTTTCCACAGTAGTCTCTGGTTTCTACAGAAGTTCTGTGTTGCTTGGACAACTATCATGTCATGCCCAAGCAGACTCTATAATATGAATTCAGGAGATTATTTATAGGCATCTCTTAAAGGTTTGAAATATTTTATGGTTGCTCTTTATGTAAGAATTTCGGCTGTTCTTAAGAAATGTCTTTTAGATTATTATTACTAGTCAAAACTACCGCACTGTTAAATAAGTATTTCTGTTACACATTTGAAAGTACTGACGTCAACCAAATACATGTTTAAACTGTGCTGCAAAAAACCCTTAACATTCCAAAACCTGAATTTTCATTCCAGAACATGAGTTCTTTACCCATATGGTTTCAAAATTAATATTTGAATTTATGAATCAGACACATTTCACACAACACATCAACACATGAGATGATTCTTTTGCATTCTTTTGCTAAAGAGGTTTTCTTTGTAATTTTCTTTACATAAAGATGAATTAGAGGTGACACAGAATCTATAAAAAGAATATGCCATTTATCATGATAAACTATGTTTTATCAAAATAAATGTTGATATCCTGGCTTATAAAAGTCCATCCATTATTATCAGACATTATGGATACACTAAATTTGGTATATTTCCAATTAAACAGAAACCTTATGGTATTTAAAATATAAACTCCAACATCTTTAGTGACTTTTTCTGATAAAATTGAATATTTTTTATTTCAATCAGGCTCAAGAGGATAAGCAATTGTTCTTTGCCTTTCGTGTTTCTACCCTTCAAATGCTTACACAAGGTAATCATATATCCATGGTTGTTATTTATCTAAGGTTATCATATACCCACAGTTATTTGTTTAGATTGCACAAGCCCAATTTCAGTTCCCTTCTTAGTTGTTTTCTTTTGTCGTAAGCCTGCTTTATCGTCATCTTACTCATTCTTTACGCTCTACTCTTGGTTTCTTCTAATTTTTTTCTTACTCTTTAGGAAAGCTAAAATGGAACAAAGCATGAAAGCTACAATTTAATGGAAATATATAAAAATGGACTATAAACCTTCAAAATATGTAATCAGAAGGAGACAAAAATACCTCTTGCCAATATTCAGGATTCCAGTGCATTACAGAAAATCATGTAAAAACCTAGTTTTCTGATTTACTGCATATATGTCCTTTGCTGAGTTTAATAAAAGAATCTCCTTTAGTCTTTAATGCCATGCAGCCTAAGACAGAGCATATACTGTCCTTGATCCATTTCTGCAAGGTCTGGCAGAAGATTAAAATGTTTCATGCAAATGTCAAGGTGCTTATGAAAATATGACACCTTGCCCAGTAAGTTGCAGGATAAAATGGGGTAATTGTTGTTAGCCTTCTCTGAGTACAGTTGTTCTTAATTATGCCCAGAAATAAATCCTCCCAGTTTTCAACTATATGTAAACTATATAATAATAGCAGAAAGCTGGAGAAATGACTCTTCAGAGTTTCACTGGGCTGGGACCTGACTGTAAATAGGTGTAGCTTCATTTAATAGAGTTAAGTGTGGTAAACTGAGAGTCTGACCCATATGTGGATATTTCAAACGCATAAGCAAAAAATTGCTTTAATCCTGGATGTCTTTTGCAAATTGCTAAAAGGTGGCATTTGGGATTACATTCAATTTCTGAACTTAATTTATAAAATATGTTAACTAAGGAAAGATTGTTTGGACAGAATGAGTAGGGAAGGATGATATTTATTCTTTTATTAAAGGTCAGCTGTGGGCAAGTAGGTTTCTTACTTCTGCAAATAGTATTCAGGTAAGGATTAGGTAGTTCTTGGAAAAGAAGTGCCAAGAATCAAATTCCAAAGTGGATCACAGGAACATATTTCCTAGGTCACAGACACAAAAGAAAAATCGAGTGTTTGTGCTCATCTACAGAACAGCGATCCTGGAAGGAGTCAGGTCTATGTCCAAAAATGAAGCGGTAACTAGAGAAGGCTGACATTAACTTTGTGTTGGTCTGTTAAATTTACATTAATTTTTATGAATATTTGTGACTATTCAGATACATGGCTTTGTGGGGAGCGAGTTCTCTATATGTAGATAGCAGCCCTGCCATATCAGATGTGTATTTCATTCATGTCTTGCTCACTGTGAAGCAGTGTGTGTAGAACACATCAGCAAGTGAAAAATGTACTGCTGAGGAAATGGGGACATAGATGAAGAGGGACTGGGCAATAGTATTAATAGATTTGGCATGGGAAATCTAAAATATTATGTTTAGCATGCAGCAATATTCATTCCGTTGTCTCAATTTAATTTTAGTGTGGACAATTGTTCAAACTTCTGACTTGTCAAGTAGAGAAGAATAACTAGCCAAACAGCATTTGTGGTTTCAGTGCCACAAGACATATTTCCTACGTTTTATTCCCTATCTCTTGTTTTTCACAGTCAATTTGTGTTTAGAACATCCTTGCACTCTGCCCCAGGGACAGATGCACTTCAGAAATTCCTCCATGCATAACTACCTACTTAGTTCAAAACCCTGTCTGCAGCCATGGACATTATATATGACAGAGAAAAATGAGATATCTCCACTTTTTAAATGGTTTGCAAGCATTTTAGAGCATTTAAAGTGCACATTAGAAATGTCTGCACTTCAGGAGTCCAAGACTGATACTGCCTTATTTTCCTTTCTTAGGAGGTATTCATGTTCTGCAAAACTTGCTAGCTTAGTCTGTCCCTTGCTTGTTTTTCCCTGTTTGGGAACTTCTTCCCTAGACAGAAATCATGAACCATTTCATCAGAAGCTGCTCCCTGAACTTTTCTGTTAATGATTACTTTACATACCACAGTATGGTATGTAAATACCAAGAGAGTGGTATTTTTGAAGTACACCTTATCTTTAAAATTTTACTTACCTTTTTCTAAAGCTGGATCACATCTGACAGAAACTGACATTATTATTATTTCTGCTATTATTTCTGTTGGATTAGGAGACATGGGTCCTGGTAAGAAGCAATGTACAAACAAGAAGTAGAAAGTCTTGTTTTAAATGACAGGCACATATATATTCTCAACAACAACCACCAAAAAATCTTGTTACATAACACACAACTTCACTCAGAATTCAGGATTTGTCTCAACTTTTTGCAAATATTTTCTGCACCTCTCCTAGTGAATATTGCCACTGATGAGTACTATAGCACTGAATTCCTTCGGTGATTGATATACTATGCCAAAACCACATTTTATTGCTTTGCTTCTTCATTTCACTGGCAGGTTCTTCTTGCATTTAAAGAAAAATCATCAGGACTCTTTAGTAAAATCCTGAGATGAACTTCAGTAATATCTCATCCTGGCTGGAGAAATAGCCTAGTTTGAGACAATTTGGGTCAATGTGTAGAAAAAATTTTGTCACTGGAATAACACTGATGTCAACATCCTCCTAACTTCTTCCTCTTTCTCTCTCTCACACACATTTAAAATTTGACCTTTAACTCTTTCTATTAATTCAGGCTACCATTTTATGTAGAAAATAGACAAACATTCTTTAAATTTTTCTGAATTTGAAGCTCAGATTGTATGATGACATAATGAAGTCTGCCATTTATGCATTACAAGAGAAAAAACTGTATTTATTTTGGGATTTACCTTTTTTTCAATTAATCACATGTTCTCTTTTCATCAGTTACAGGAAAAAGGGAAAAAAATTAAAACATCACTTTCTTTAAATACTGGTTTTCCTTTCCCTTGCCTTATTTATCTACTCACTAAATCTGGCCTGATTTTTTTTTTTGAGCTGTTTTTTATATAAGTGTTTTCCAATGATTAGTTTTCTTGTCAGTCTTTGACTGCATTATCATTAAAATGGTGCAGCTCCCATTACTCAGTCACAACCATCTTCCTCCAAAGCTCAAAAGTGAGTGACCAGCATTCTTCTTCAAGTTTTTGTGTTTTCAGTAGACTGCATTCCTTCTCCTTTGAAATCTATCAAGACTTCTGGTAATGGACTCATGACCTGTACATAAAGCAATATTCACACCTATATTGCAGTCCTGAAAACAAATGTGGTCTGTCAGAGAGAAGCAATTGGATCATCAGTGCTTTCATTCTCAGTTAGAAAATATCTTCTATTATTTGGCAACTGACAGTGAAACGGGCTCTTAGTGTGAAGTGTGTTTTATGTCCTATCAAGACTTCTAATTCAGTTTTAGGAAAAAAAATCAAAGAGTCTTTAATTGAGAGGCGAGAAAGCAGCTACAGTAATATATTTTGTAATCTTTGCAACAAGAGAGAAAACATTCCAAAATAGGTTACTCTTGGAGCACAGTTCCATGGAAATAAATAATTGTTTGTTCACGTACATTAATAAAATTCAAAGTGACATTGATTTATTAAATGATGGGTCATTAATAGTGGAGGCAAAGGCTAAACAAGCTTGCATGGAAAGACTTACTCTAAAAGATGACACTGTAGCTCTTCTTACCACTAGGATATGTAAATCAATTTAAACAGGTTTACTGAAAGTTTGACTGATTTAAGATATGCCATTTTAAACATTACTTCTAACTTTAATGTGTGCATAATTAGTATAAGTTGGCAGAGTGCCATTCCTTCTAACAGAACTCTGTTGACTTACTCCGCCTTAAGATCTTGCTCATTAGCAACAGTTACCCTTGATTTGCTATAATAATATTAATACAAGCCTTTTAGGAAATTTTTTTTAAGACAAATATTTAGAGAGTCATTGACACCTTGCTTCTCTTAATGCCTATGGAAATATAAGCTGTCCAGATGTAATGTGTCCTGAAAATGAGAGTAATTGTCCAGCTGGTGGGAAACTCCAGTGGGTAATAATACCTTTTACTTGTCCAGAAATATTTAAAAGAATCAAAATGTTATATTAAGAAAACATTAATTTAGAAAATGTCAACAAATAGATTATCTCTTTAATATATTCATTTTACTTCATATCATTTGCTTTCAGAAAATCGCATTTGCATTATTTGTGTTTGTGCCTTGCTATGATCTACATAGAGGGTAAACTAGGTCCCTCTTCAGGCAGCAGGAGAAGCTATTTTTCAGAGGAACCGTTTTCCATAAGGTAAATAAGCCTATATGTTAAGGAACATTGTGCCAAGATTAAATAGAAGAGGAATAAAACCTGAGGAGGAAAGCCAACTGATGCTTTCTTAGGTTTACTCATACATATTTATATAAAAATACATTCCTGCTACATAGATTAATTTTATTATTCTGAAAAAAGGCCATATTATTTTATGAATGGAGCAATTACTAATATTGAATTGATAATATTGGAACATAAATACTGTAATAACTATTTTAACTGAGTATCAGACAGACAAGTAAAAAAATTATCTAGAATTTGATTTATAACATATGTAACAAGAAATATAAAAAGGGTATATGGAAACCAGAGATCTGGTAAAAAAAATCCTGCAATGTAATTTGATATTCTGAAATAATTTTTTTTTAAACACTATTTGAAAGGCAAAGGTTTTTAAATATTGCCCCCCNCCCCGTTTACACAAGAATGTAATATTCATACTTCATGCTGATGAGCTGCATCTGGAGAGAAAACAGGTATGTAAGTTATAAAAATAATGGGTTTGAAAAGCACAACCATTTTTATTTAGATACTGGCTGGACACTTAATTAATCTATTATGAAAATGTGACTCATTTAGTGCTCCAAAAGATTAAAATACTACTTAATAAAAGCCAATACATTCAAATATATTTAAAACACTAATTGTAACAGTTGATTGTACTTAAAATAGATCTTTAAGTCAGTGGGAACATTAAAAATTTTAAAGGGCAAAAATATGTTACTACTTTGCCAGCAACTCTACATCAGAGAACAACACAGCAGCTCACCATAGTGAATGCAGAAGGAATATCAGATGAAAGAAAGAGGTGAGGAGGAATCAGCAGTTGGTTACACAGTACGGTAAAACCTCAAACAGCTATTATTCAAAGCATTTACATTTTCAGTCAGGGGCATGCTGCCATATTTGAACAGAGTTCATTTTTATCTGGAATGCTATTTAGGGAAATGATAACAATGAAAGGGAGTCTGATACATTTTGCTTTTTTCCGATTTCTACATCTCTTCCTCCCTGCGAAACCTGACAGATCATCTGACATCAGAGCATCAGAGTATTGAGGATTTTTGTTTGTTTTCTCATGCAAAGCCATATCGGGGTTCTTCCCAATTAGTGGTGCTGTACCAGGCCCCACACCAGAGGTAATCAGCAGAGATCCATCACAGCTGTCATATCTGGCCTTGTGCTATACTTTTCAATATATTTCAGATGTTTTTAATGTATGTTTTACCTCAAAATAAATACACTTTGAATTTTATGCAGCTAATGGATGTAACTATTTAACCCAAAATATTAAAACATAACAAAAGCACAAATAAGTATTCAGAACAAACTAGGTCATTTAGTGTCTTAATGTAGTAATAGTTTGTCTCCACTTATATTGCATTTATTGTATATTTTTAACACACTACAGAATTTCTGAATGTCTTTTAGCCTGAATGTTGCTTCAAGAAAGTTGCTAAAGATAGCATGAAAAGTGTCTTGTATCTTAGTTTTTCTTGGCTCTGTCAGGCACAGAATGAAAGCAAGAGGTATTTGGCCCTGTGTATCTAAGTTGTCATTTGGAAATTTCAAGTTTTGGTTTCTTCCCTGCATGCTGAGGTTTAATTTAAACCATGTCACCCACCTTGAGCAATGATGTCATATCCCTCTGTGATAGCTCTCCGAAGTTCTCTGAAGTTGCCAGCGAGTTAATGCCATTCTCTCCTTTCATAAATGTTGAGCAAGTGCAATAAAGAAAAATCTAGCACTTGTTCATGGAGAAAACTTTGTAATTTGTAGGACAAATGCCAGAGTCAATGTTTAATTCTCCATTAATATAGAATGGAAAATAATTTAAAATTTTTCCAGAATTTATTTTTAGCTCAGTTTAGTCATATAATCATTATGGTTGTTCTGGCTTCAGGCTTTCACTTCCGTTTTGAGGAAACTGTATGTCTTGCTTTACAATAGCAGGTATTGTTGTTTCTCATGCTGCCTTTTAAGGCTGTCATAGATTAATAGTGAAAGGAAAGACTTTCTATGTTATTTTATCCTTTTCCCTTTCTAGAATAGGATTATCCTTTATAATGGAAACTGCAGAACTATATTCAGTATAACTTAAAATGGCTGATCGAATGGCTTCCATCACCACTTACTATTTAACAGATGTAATGACATATGCAAACATTGGTTTTCAAATGTTGCAGCAATTGTATTCTGAACTTTAATTTGAAGGACCCATTAATACTGAAAACCAAACAAAGAAAGAGATCAGTCTGTGTCTGCTTGATACTTCATTCCTGTATCTATGGGAATCATTCTGAGGTACAATCTGATACAGATGACACAATGAGACAGAAGAAGGGACAGAGACAGACTCTGAAGGTAGAGTAGGCACTGGTGTGGTTCTGAAGAGAACCTCCATTGGAAGCTGAAAAATCTAATGTAAACTTGGCAAATTACATCTTAGTTATAAAGCACATAGAATCAAGCTTTGTGGGTCTTCCATTAGACACAATTTTTTTGTGTTAATCTCTGTGAACTTCTCTGCATTGGAAAAATGAGATTAAAAGGTTAAGGTATGCAGTATAAGTTACTTTTATGGATGGTACAGAAAGATGAACACATCACAACAAAAGGGGGACCAACTACTTTCTGGAGTGATTTTGATTTGTGTTGATTCTAAAGATAACCTACAATGTAGCAGAGATAAGATGACCAACTCTGAGATGGGTGGAGTCAGGTGAAATATTGGTTTTAAGGAGTCGAGGCTGATATTGACCGTGCACAGCTGGATTTTAATTATATTCCAAAACTGTTGCAACATCCGTAGTTTTAGTAGCCTAGAAAATTTGAAAATACTTTGGGAAACCAAATTTACAGTGACATTTTTATGCTGTTTTGTTTGTGTAAAAATTCCACAACCTATGTCAAATGCTGCATAAATATTTCGGATTTTTTTTAACATCTATGCTAACATGATAAACTTCTAACAGACTGGTAAGTAACACTGATGAAATCTACATATATAAATTTTATTTTTTTCTATATACAACAAGGATAAACCAATCATTATAGACTGCTTTAGAGAAGCCTGTCAGCTCTAAAAATGTTTCTAAAGCAGAAAATAAATATTGTGTCCTTCTTAGCTTTTTAAAACCTTGCTTACAGGTACACCACTGAAGATATTTATATACTGCCTTTTTTTCCTCTTGAAAAGCAATTTTTGTGCAAATTATTTTGACCTATTCCTTCTTGAATGGAGATTTCTTCATATGAACTGGCAGGTGCTAGAAATATTGTTTATGGTCTTGCCTTGCTTTGGGTTTTGCATCATTTTTTCTTCTTGTGCTATTGTATATATTACTTACCTTGGAGAAAATAATTTAAACATTTAGTTTAACTCCCATTATTTATATTTTATTCCCGAGGGAAAAAAACCCCAACCCCCCCGCCAAGACTGTTTACAAATCTTTCCTGGTCTGTGTAAGTAATATCTTTTTCACTGATGCTTTTGATGGCTGTTTTGTTGCTTTTCCTTGAATGACTGGAAGCTTCTCTTCATTGAAACAGGATATGTCTTTCATCATTCCAGTTAAATCAAATCTTTTCCATAGAAACAGCTTAACAAGTGTAAGGGTATGGGTTTCCTGGTTTATGCCCACAGCTATATTAGACAGTTTTGCAGTGGACTAATTTGATGAAGCCTTCAGTGGACAGTGAAGACTTCATCAGTATAAATCTGTTGTTATCAAAATAGACACTTTTAGGGGAGCAACGCTTTATGCTAATACAAAATTGTATATATTACGTGAGCATAGTTCAGTTCAAAAGGCTCAGATTACTTCAGCACAATAAAAGAAGAACCCACAAAGGAAGAGAGAGCAGTGAGAGCATTTCTGAGAGCAGAAGGAATGTACTTGAAGGGGGGGGAAAACACTTGCCCTTCCATCATCATGCTGTGACAGGAATGGTAGCAAGTTACCCTTTGTTTCAGTAATTCTGCTTTTCAAGAGTGATGAAACTGAGGGGATAATACTGTTTGTGTATCTGTGTGGCTTTCCTCACAGTAAAACTTGCAAATCCAATAGACAACCTCAACTATTGGACAAATAGAGCTACCACAGATACTAGATGTTTCATAGGATCTGTGTGTTTTGCAATGCCACATGGAAAAGACCCTCTAAGCTTGATCCCATTGAGGAAAAATCTCTAAGCTCCCCTCAGGCTGACATACCTATGCTGTCAGATGGGTATCTACTAGCGTCAAACGGGTATGTGTCTGCATCAAATTTGTAACTTTATTTCCATTTATTCAGAATCACAGAAAGTTTGAGCTTGAAAGGAACCTCTGAAGTTCATCTTGTTCAAATGCGTGTGCAAGCAGGGTCACTGAGAACAGGCTGCCCAGGAATGTGTCCAAAAGATTGTGAATATCTCCAAGGACGGATATATCACAACCTATCCTGGCAATCAGTGCCAGTGCTCAATCACCCTCACAGGGAAAAAGTGTTTCCTGATGTTCTGACATGAGAGCATATCTAACATACGACTATTCAGTTCAGTGCCCTCTAGGACCCAACTAATCTTCCCATGAAAATTATAATTTGGTATGAATATATATATATATATATAAATGTACATAAATAAAATCACACAGAATCGTGCTGAGACCGTATCCTGATGTTTGAAGGCACCAGGACTGTCTGAAGAGTTCTGAAAGGCATTGTAAGGTGGGACAAGGCAAACTTGACACTTTGTCATTCTTTATTGTTTACAGGGAACAGCCTCTGCACCTGTCCCAGAAATTTTGTTTTAGCAGAAACTATTTATTTTGTCCCAAGACAAAGCCCATGAGCTAGATAATTTGCAGAGCAATATTCAAGATCAAAGATTTTCAGCGTGTATAAACACCATGAATATCTGGGGAGAACTGGCTTTGAAATATAAGTTTTATCAACTCTGTTGCTCATGAAATGACTTATTTCAATGTCCTTTTTTATCCCAGCAATATAATACTTATTGCTTTTTGATGTTTTAATTAATGTTCAAAAATGTTGTCAGATGAAGGGGAATAAATAAGGAGAAAATATTTTTGCTATTAGATAATAGCTTGCAGAAATAAAATACCAAGCTGTCAAGTGTGCTTTAATATGCATTTTTATTTCCCATATTAATTTGTTTACATCCAAATGCAGTATATCTATAACTTAAGTAAGTTTCCTTTTCTCTGCTGGAAATCTTTTTTACTTCATCATGTAAATGGAAATGTTTTCATATCCTCCTCCAAATATTTTATTCTGCCTGCATGGCAGGATATCGATTCTGTATAACATATCTCCCAGAACAGTGTAACAGGCTCTGCCTGGAAATATGTGTGTCCCCAGTATGCCATAAAAAAAGAATAAAGATCTCAGAAGCAAAGATTTCCCTAATTGTTTTACTGGGGACAGTGGAAAAGCTATTAGAGAGACATAAAACTTATTAACAAACAGCACTTGTGAAAATGTAAAAACATTTACTTTCTGTATTGGTAGCCATTCTTCATCACATTTTTAATTGTATTTCTGACAAAACAATTAGAAAAAAAAAGCCTGCTTCTCCTAACAGATCATTCATATTCTAATAAATAAGAGTTTGTATAAATCATGCATTATATCAGCAAGCGTTATCAACTGTGATGAAGAAGGTACATGTACATTCTACATACTTAAAAAGAATAACTGTCAAGTGCAGCCTTTCTTGTCCTACATACTATTAACAGCTGAAATTATGCTAATCTTTGTAAAGAATTTATTGACTTCTATTTGGATTAAATAAGAGGAAAAACAAAGAAAAGAGGAACAGAGTACCTTCAAGCTTTCTAGTCTAAATAGCAGGGTACCTTGGAGAACAAAGAGATTTAGTTGTCAGTGAAGACAGTTTCTAGCAAAATAAGGCATCTGTCCAAACTGCACAGCAATTTTCTTTGCCACTTTGTTTGTTTCTCGTTTCTGTCTCATTTGTGTTCCTTATTTGTTTGCTTTTACTGTTTAAGTGAGAATGCGTACCAGTCTGCACAACTTATGTGTCAGGGGTGGGATACACTGTATCAGCACACCACGACAACCAAGGAAATAGCAAGTAACATCTCTCATTGTATAATCTAGAAATCAGAACTGAAAGGAGACCTTTAGTGCTCTTCTTTTCTGCCTTCTTTCTGTGCAATCCCAAATCCCTTTTAACAGACTCCAAAACATCACTCAAGCAGATGATGCAGGAGATTGAAATCTATTAAGCCGGTTAACACTTCATTTTCACAGACTTCTAGATGAGTAGAGGACTTAAGAAGAAAAAAATACTCTTAGTCATGTATTTAACATTTGAATGTCAAATAAAAAACTGCTGCCTCTTTTAGTGAGCACATCCGGCTTCGAAGTGTAGGTTTAATTTTTTTATGGATAAATCTGTAACACTAATAGTCTAATGTATGCCAAGTCCTTTAGTTTCATATAGGAACTGATTAGCATCTATCCCACTCATTTCTGGACGAGCTGTGGGACATGAACTGAGTTAGGCAGTAGAGGAACTCAACAAGTGGATCTCCGTGAAGTTGAGCAATGAAAAGTGCAGATAGAGCAAATGCAGGCATCTGTACTGGCAAGGAGCTATCTTGCAGGCAGGTTCCTAGGAGCCTTGGTGGGTAAGACAAATGCATCTGCCCAGTGCATTCTTGCAGTGATCAAGGCTAACCACACTCCCAGAGCTGCATTATTGCGGTAAGTTGGCACTGGCTGGACACCAGGTGCTCACCAAAGCTGCTCTGCTACTTCCTGCCTCAACTGGAATGGGGATAGAAAATATAAAAAAAGGGCTTATGATTCTTGGTAAGGATGGGGAAAGATCACTCACCAGTTACCATCACAGGCAAAAATCCCTTGACTTAGTGAAATTAATTTAATTTTCTACCAATTCAATCAGAATTGTATAATGAGAAATAAAATGAAATCTTAAAAACACCTTCCACCCACTTCTTCCTTCTTGAAAGGCTTCTCTTTGTTCCTGAGTTCTCCACCTTCTCCCCTCCAGCAGTGCAGGGGAACTTGGAAGAGGGGTTGTGGTAAATTCATCACAAGTATTCTCCGTCATTCCTTCCTCCTCAGGGTTAGGGCTCCTCACACTCTTCCCCTGCTCCAGAGTGGGGTACCTTCCACAATGAAGAGTCCTCCATGAGCTTCTCTAATGTGAGTGCTTCCCAGAAGTTAACTGCTCCAGCCTGGGTCCCTTCCATGGGGTGCAGCCCTTCAGGGATGGGGTCACAACAAGGTCACCACCTCCACAGGGTCACAAGTCCTGCCAGCAAACCTGCTCCAGCATAGGGTCCTCTCTCCACGAGGCCACAGGTCCTGCCAAGAGTCAGCTCCAGCACAGGATTCCCATTGGATCGCAGCCTCCTACAGGCATCCACCTTCTCCTGCGTGGGGCTCCTCCTTGGGCTGCAGGTGGATCTCTGCTCCCCCGTGGTCCTGCACAGGCTGCAGGGGCACAGCTGCCTCACCATGGTCTTCAACACAGGCTGCAGGACAGCCTCTGCTCTGGTGCCTTAGGCATCTCCTCCCCCTCCTTCTTCTGTGACCTTGGTGTCTGCAGAGTTGTTTCTCTCACATATTTTCACTCCTGTCTTTTCTGACTGCAATTCCTTCTTCACAATAACTTTTCCCCATCTTAACTATGTTATTCCAGAGGCACTACCACTGTCGCTTACTGGCTCAGCCTTGGTCAGCAGCCGGTCCATCTTGGATCTTGCTGTCATTGGCTCTGTCAGACACGGGGTAAGTTTCTATCAGCTTCTCACGGAAGCCACCTGTACAGTCCTCCCTTACTACCAAAACCTTGCTATGCAAACACAATACAATTTGCCGGAGAGTAGCCCACAAGTCCAGATTGTGCTGACTCTCCTCTATTTCCCACTTCTGTCTTGCTCCTGAATAGTTTATCCAATTCTGAGGCCACTGTACAAGAGAAATATCAACAAACTGGAGTGATTTTAGCGACAGGTCACCAAGATGGTTAAGGATCTGCAGCACATAACCTAAGAACCAAAAAAAACCCCCACCAAATTGGTTTGGCTTGGATGAGAAAAGGATAAATAGTATAGGTAATAATTATACTTCTATAAAACTAATAGCAGTATTTAGCTATTTAAAACAGAACTTCTAGAAAACTTGGAACCAGACTTGGTTTTGGTGCATAGTAAGAGGATGTAGTGCAGTGGCCACTAGTGGCAGCACAAGAACAATTGGGCGTAGGGAAAAATTTCTTCTCCCTTGTCAGTTATTAAGCATTGGCATAATTTTTCTAGAACAGCTGAAGGATCACAATGCCTGGAAACTTTCAGTGTTAAGCTGTGGAAGGCTTTCTAGTGTCTGGTCTAATTTTGAAGCTGGTCTGGCTCTGAGAAATTTGAAGCAGGTGACTTCCAGAAGTCTCTTCTAATCTAAGTTTTTCTTTGATCCTGTGTCCAAGAGTTTAAAACTTTTATTTTGTAAGACCCTTTTTGAGGGCTTTTTTTGTGCCTTGCAATCTTTAACGTGGTCCAGAATTACCTCATCTTTCCTTTAAAAAATGAGCTCACAAAAACTTGGGATAAAGATACAGCTCCTTTCAAACCTGGCTGTCAGAATGTCTTTTTTTCTAGCTGATATCCGATATTAGGAACTCTATCCTGCATTTCCAAAATCACCCCAAATAATTCCAACACTGAAAATTTAGCAATGATCTCCTGCTTGATTAGAGAGGATAAACAGGAAATACTTAATAACCCTGCCCTCAAGAAGAAGACATTATATATCTTGATTAGATATTTTCATGGATGGTTTCCATCAGTACTACCACTTCAGTATCTCACAATTCTGTTTGATAGAAGATTCACTGATGACAGGAACTGCTCTGCCCAGGAAATAAAAAAAGAATTCTCTGTATGTGCTACATTCATATGACTTGCTGCACTTCCCCTCATTCCTGTCTCCCATCTTCTTCCCTAAAACTATTTTTATGGTTCCATGTCTTTTGTCTGTACATAATCCAGGATAGAATTCCACAGTTCTCCTAGCCATTGGTTATCACAATTGCATATTAATTACTGACTGAGCACAGGCATCTTCTGTCTTTTAGAGAATTTGAGAATGCAAAATATAAATGAGTTATTGCTTAAGCAAAAATAACATTTATTTGAAATTGGTAGGAGAAAGCAAAGAAATAAAATGTGAAAGTCTTTGAGAACGTCTATCACAGTAATGTGAGTAGTCTGAACTTTTGGAGTCATATGTTAATGAAGACATCTGTCTTGCTCAGGTTGTGTTCAGTTGTTTCAGAGCTATAACAAACTCTTCTTTGGCCTATCTTCATTAACTGAACAACTATTTGTTCTGGGCTATGCCTTTCCTCCATAGGTCTTTAATCATAGAGCTCCATTTAAAATAACCCAATATATACTGATACAGAAAGTGTCTGAGCAAGTTACAGAACCTGTAGTGTACATAAGCTGCTATTAGCAGCTTCCAATTTCCCTCACAGACTGTTGGTAAGTGGCTATCTCCTGGGACCAAGAGGAAACCATGATAAAACAGCAGGTTTTCAGAGCTGTCATGCCCGGAGCTGCTCCAATTTGCACACCACCTTCAGCCTGGGGCTGTTTCAAGTTTTATTAGCTGACATCTGCAGGGCAAACAAATGCTGAAGTCAGTTAAGAAAAGTTTCCAAAATTTGAGTTTTAACTGAGAACCATGAATTGATAAACTGCAGAGATGTACACAGCTGTTAGGTTCAAATGCTAGGGAGACTAAATATTCCCTGTCAAAATAAAAGAAGAAATACATCAGGATTTAATAACTAATAATTTCCATTATTCTCCTCCACGAGGTGACAGTTATTGAAATAAAACTATGATGTTTGCATAAAACTCACTTTAAGTGATCTGACAATAAATAAAAGAAAATAATTTCAGAACCTAAAGTGGTCTTAAAATATTTCAGGAATGTTAGTGGAAACTATGTATTCCTCATAAAACATTTTGTCTCATCATGTTAATTTAAAAAGATTTGTGAAGGTGGAATGGTTAACAATGAGATAATCCAAATTACTTATATGGCAAATTAATGGTCAAGAAAGCCAACATGGAACTATTTCAAGACAGGTAGTTTGGGCTGCTACCACTGCAAACAGCAATTTTTTTTTTTAATTGTTTGTCCTTAGGTTAACTCACTGTCTTCATTCTTATTTTGAGTAATTTTTTTTCTCCACAATCTATGGTTTTTATCACACTCATAAACACATTTCTTTTATGCAAAATTATTCCTGATGCATTTATTGTATCAACTAGGTGATATGTCTCTATATTGTGTGTAACATACATATATTACATATGTTATTTTATATGATTTTGTTCTTGTATTATTTGGTGATATTGCCCATAAGGTGTTTCTGTCTTCTTTAATTTTCAAAGATATTGTGTTAAAAACATAATATACTGGCATAAGTTGCATTAAGAAAAGTCATAAGTAATGCTTTTTCTGATAATAATTCTTTCTTGCATCTTTCAGTAGTCTTGATAAATCTGTTTTATATGTCTCATTATGACAGTCTATAGTTCAAAGAGTATTTTTTTTTTTTAATTTATTTCAACTTTACATTAGGCTGATTACTTGCACAAAGAGGTCTGAAGAGGTCTAAGCTATGCTATCTTCACGAGGATTGACCTTTTGGAAAATCCTAACATATTTAGTTCATCATTTTTTATTTAGATCTTAGTCAATAATGGCTTTCACCCCCAAAAGAGAGGAAACTACTTCTTCCTCCTCATTTTAACTCATAACTATCTTTGGATATATGCAACTGGGTCTTGGTTTGCCGCTTCCTTTTGCTGTAGTTTTATCTTTTAGAAAACACTGTACAAAACAAGAATACAATTGCATGAAAATTGGCCTAAATAAAACTGTTATGGTATGAATAAATTACTGCACTCTAAAGGCCTTAGTGATTTTCATGTATTTATTTAAACAGCTGACATCAGATTTCCACTGGTCACTTATCCTGTGACCTTCCTTTTGAAATGTAGAAAATAAAAAAAATTCTTCCACAAACCAGTGTGATCTTACCTTCTAGCTCTTTCTGTTTTTTACTGGTGTAGTCTTTTCTGGTTTGTTCTGTTAATTTCATGACTACTTCAAAGACCATTAATTCTCTCAAAATGTTCTAATTTTCTTGGATTTCTTGGGAAAATTGTCCTTTAAATTCTAGAAGCATATACTTCTAGAATTCTCTGGTATCAAAAATGCGAAAAGTTTTTCTCAGTCCTGAATGCAAAAAATCTCATTTTATTGTGAAAAAGTAACAGTAAATGTTCTCATTCATAATTCAATAGCTGTCGAACAGATGAGATCTCTGACTGTCATCCAATCAGCTGCTGATGCTTAAAAAAAAGCCATTAAAGAAAACCTGGTTAACATTCTTCACTGGTGATCAATACCCCACCCTTTCACCACCCCTCTCAAAAAGATAAAAAAAAAGAAAAAAAAAAATATTAGAAAGAAATAGGAAAGCTAAACATTTCAGTGAGGGATAAGATACCCTGTTTGGTCACAGATGATGTAAATTCTCTGTGAAAGAGGATGTATAATGCATAAGAAGATACGTGACCAGTAAAACATGATGAAAAGAAAGAGAGGCTGGGAAAAGGTTATATTGTACTACTCCCTCTTTGTGCCCTTGTGAACTTATTTTTCACATGAGTTTTACAAGGTAAAGGAAGGTGTCTTCTATTAGATGCTAAATGGTTATTTATTGAGCTTAGAAACTTAATCATTGGATCAGAGAAGGGTGTAATGAAGCTCCTGTGTCAAAAAGCCTCCACTTGTTTTATAGGTTGGTCAGCTGGTCTAAAAAAAAAGTAGCTGTAACTTTTCTATAGACTTTTCTTCCATTTTCCTTTCTATATTTTCATTGATGCAGTGAGCTTTAGAAACAACAAGCATTTGATATATTTTATTTGAAAAGCTGTTGCTTACTCTATCAGGGATGCTGTGAGAAATGAGTAGTTATAGAATGCTTGGACCCTAACTTCATTTATCTTTAGCCCCCTTGATATGCTCTGGCTATGTAAAATGGATTTAAAATTGTACTTACCATGTATTAAAGGTTCTTAATCCATAGCACTGCCAAGAAAAGGGCCTCAGTGTAAATGGGAATCAGGCCTCCTAAAGAGCGTTTGCCCAGCATATTGTCACTACGGTTATTTAGATGCATTGCTTCTGCAATAGAGTCACATTTAGAAACTTCACTGTTAAATGAAATTCCAGCTCCCATGTTCCTTTACTTCTTAGCACAATCAGAAAGCAAAATATAGTGTTTTAATGATTTTAAATAGCTCATATGTTGCAAGACTTGATTTCTGTTATTATGTTCTGGGAATGTCTAATTTCTGCTCAGTACTACACTTGAAGGCAACTACAGTTAGAGATAGATTTCAGAAACTTCCATATAAAAGTAGAAAACTATAGTTTAGGCTTTTTGTGGAATAAAAATAAAAGGGAAAAAAAGAAGTCCAAAACCTCTTATAATTTTATTGCTATATTTATTTTCTTACAAGAATTAAAAAAATCCAAGCAACTCCTTCCTATTCTTCCAGTACAGGTAGCAGATTCTTTTCTGTATGGTTGGTTCAAATATCTGTTGACTAGCTTAAAATAAATTTGTTTGGAAAGGAAATGCACATTCCTCAGCAGAAGGATGCATTAGGAGTGTATAACTCCTTTCACAGAGGATATAATACTGAACCTGGTATGTTTGTATTTTGAAAACTAAACAGCTTCTTCTGGGTAACTTTAACAGCCAGAGAACAGCATTTATTCTAGCAGGAAAAAATTAGTATTCTACCCAGAAAAGCAGTAAATTCTCTGTGAGCTGAAAGAATGGAAAGGTGGGTGAAAATCAGATTAATCCATGTTGCAAAAAAGTAATGTTTGCATTTTTGTGTTATCATTCATCATTCTATTGTTAGAATATACTGATATCAGTATATATTAGCTTTGCAGTATACACTTATGAACTTGTTCTGTTTCCTCGGTGCTTGTCGCCTTATATTTTCTTCTGTCTCATTTGCTTTCCCTGATGCAATATTTATTGCATATATTTTCATCATTGAAGACAAGTTCATATTTTACAGAAAACTGTTGACATCTAGATTTCAAGCTCTTCCACTCTCTTTTGGTGGGAGGAAGGAACAAACACAGCTAATTGCTTACGAAAAAAAAATCCTCTTATTTAGGTTTTCTGAAGGTTCTATCAGTTCACAAACATCTGTGGAATAATTTGTCCTTGAAGAATTTTCATTGAGTTTTTCGAGCTACATCCAGTAGCAAATAGCAAAATGCTTATTTGGCATTTTGTCATGCCAAACAGTTTGGCATGACAAAATTTCATGTGAGCTTCCATGCTGTTCTGCACACAGTCTGATCTTACAGATGCCTGATCCTAGCACAAGCTTACGGGGCTAACTTACATGTCTCAAGTAACATCATAGCCCTGGGACTGTCCTTTGGAAAGACTGCCTTCTTTTCAAACATTTGTGGCAGATATTTTTCTCTCTTAAAACAAAGTTAAGATTATTTAAGTAGCTGCTTTATGGAAATCAGAAGAATTATCTATGTGGATCTAATATTTCAGTTTTTCTAAATTACTTTTCCCAATCTAGTAGCATAACAAATTAATTTTATTGTATGAATTTGAACCTTAGATGACGTCTAGCTGTCCTTCTTGTTACTTTTCTATAAGTCCTAATACCTTCCATTATTAGTTCCAATAGATTTTCAGTTAAATATCTGAAGTCAACTTTCTCATATTTTTTTGCCTGTTTTCCTAGACCTAAGTAACAGAATTTTAAAAATATTATGAAATTAAAGTCAGTATTTTTTTACTGTCCATTATCATGTGGGTATATTCTTGAATGTTTATAAGATCTTAACCAATTATATTTTATTCCCTTATCTTTCTGTTTTCGTTTTCTTAACAAAGCTCAAGCTATGTTGCATGATTAAAATATCTTGTCCATCATTCACCCGAAAAAACCCTCCAAAATTGAAACAAATCCCACCATGCTTTTGATTGCAATCTTTAATTGCAATAGCATAAATATTATTAAATGAACTAAATTATACATGGAAAATGGATGAGTTGCATCCTTGAGCATTTGGTAGTAGAACATGGAATCTTCTACTCCAGCTCAGGTTTATTCCCACCCCAGAGCTCTAGGATCCATAGTTAAAATCTAGTGGATGTTTTGTAACTTGTCATAACAGACATGGTTTCCAAACAGACAAACAGGAAACATAGCTAAGTAAGAGCAAAAATAAAATACTAGTGTAAAATACCATATGTGGATTGAAACATAAGAATATTATTTTCAAATTTTTGCATCACTCTTATTTCTTTTTGCTACATCCACACACTGAGAATCTGGTCACTGATATTTATTCATCTTCTCTCTGTTGCTCACTGGCACTTTGAATCAAACCCACAGAATGGATCACCAAATGTTACAGTAGAATTTTATCAATCATTTCCATGAGACAAAGACTTCAACTTTAATATTTTCAGAAGCTTTTATAAAACATTAATTATCTGTTTAAGTTGATTAAGGTCCTCTGTTTAAGCAAGAAATAAATTTACTCTCTGTAGCTGTTGAAAATAGTGTAATGAGAAAATAAAATTTTGTTTTCAGTTGATATATTTAAAATGCATATGTTGGATTTTTCATTGGCTTTCCCAATTTGACATAGGAAATTAATTATTGAATTATTTTATTTAATGACAGTGTTTTGGAGAAATGTGAGAACTGAAAGTCAAGTGAATATCTAACGTAAAACTTAATTTATTTTAAAAAAAAAGTGGAAATAATTTAAAAAATTAATTTCAATAGGAAAAGAAGGTTATTTGCCAAGAAGAGTTATCCTGATTTTATTAACTTCTGGAGCAAATCTTACTCATTACATGATCTCTGTTAGTATAATTTCAGTACTTGAAATGTGAAGTGCCTTACACATTTTGCAAGCTGCAGTAACTCTGACTTTCCTACCAAATTGGGCTAATTAAGGCTGTTGGCTTTAAGTGATTGACTATGCCAAGTCCATATGATGTGACACACTTGTAGAATCCATTTTTGACTATGCCAAGTCCATATGATGTGACACACTTGTAGAATCCATTTTGAATACTTGCATCCACTGATTGCAACTGCAATCTAAGCAGAATCAATAGACATCCATTTTTTAGTGCAGAAAAAAATTCTGCCTTTTTTTTTTTTTAAAGACCAGAGGTTGCCTCCATATGGAAATCAGAGTCACACTGCAGGTTCTGCTGGGGAATATATTCTGGCTGATATTTACAAATTTATTGTTAACCATGTATGCAAGGTTTGTTATTGCAAAAAAAGAGAGGGTAGAAATTGCCAAGTGCTATAGTTTAGTCACATTTAATTGTAGGATGAGCTTACGTAATTTCATTCTTTTCTGATCAGACTTAACAAATTTTGGACAAACCTTTTGGAGTTTTGTTTGCAGAAAGTGCTTTTTAATATTCAGAAGGTTGCGCAATGATGCTGCTTTTTTGTGTGTCGAGCTACTCCTTTCTGATATTTCATCTGGGATCATGAGAACTTCCTCCAAAAAATCAAAAACCCGAGGAAATGTAAATCTGTGGAATTTGTAAGTGATTTTTCCACACTGTCTGTCTCAGTAGAAGAAACTTCTTTTGCTTCTATAATCAATATAAAAATTAGCAGGTATTATAATATATTTACTTAGAATACCTTGCAATGGCAGACTGCATGTCACAAAATGACGTAGAGAGATCAGAGAATTACACTACAGTGTTTGTAAACCCTCTGCAGTGACAAACACCTCATCTTGTTCAGGCATTACAGGCACATTGGACCTCTTAAGAAGGATGACAGCTAGAACCAATTTCACTGGAGCTTGTTGAAATTTATCTTTTGCAATGACTGGCTCTTTTTTTACTCACAGTTTATCTGTATGTAAAGTGCACAAAAGATCAAGAATATTATATGGCTTCTAAGCAGGCAAAGCTAAAATTGCAATGCAGGAGTGCAAATGAGGCTCATAAAAGCTGTCATAGAACTACAAATAATGCATCCAAACAAAAAAAGGTGTTATAATCTGGGAAAATAATTACAGCCTCCTCTTAAAATTCCATAACTGAAATAAAAGGATACTGTAAAAGTAGTCCCAGCTATCAATTTCCCATTGTTAACTTTGGAAGTTATCAGCATGAATAATCAAATATACAAGTAACAGTTACTCCAGAATAACTATTTTCTGCCCAAAAACCTTTACAAAATTTAAATCAGATCAGAAGACATCAAGGTGGATTTTTTTACCCTAAAGAAAGGAGAACAAACAATACTAATGACCACATGAATATTTTGCACACAATTCCATATCCAAACTGATATGTTATAATTTCATTTCACATATTTGACTAAAATCCAATCTTATTTAACCTCCTTAAGCCATAATATTCTACCTCTCCTTCTAAATCAAGGCAAATCCTGTTAATTTTACATAGAGTTCTGTGCATCTTTGTTATGCTTTAGGATTTTTCCTCATATTCAAAGCAGATTCAAATATTCAAATATTCTAATTTAGTCCAGATCCACTGGGATAAATATTTCTGTTCATCTATTTACTTTTATTAGGAGGGATGCTTAATTCTTGGCTGTCTTTTGAATCTGTATTTTCAAAGCTCCAACTAGATGGTGCAGCTGAAATCTTAGTAGTTTTCTGACAAAGGATCGCAGCAAAGGTCAAGTAATTGTGGAGTTGGTCCTTAGTTGCCAGTTTTTGCCCCAGTTCCACATCTGTAATATAAACCCTTTTCTTCTTATCCTCCATTTCCTTTCTAGATTTAAAACAGAATATTTTATACAGTTTTATGGTAAATGTTAGCTTAAACTTCCTACTTGCTTTCAGACTTTTGCTCTCATCTGAATCGTGTTTGAAAAGAAAAACAAAATATAGAAATTGACTGATCTGGTGTTTGACATCAAGCTGAAAATATCAAGTAGGATAAAAATTGATGAGAAACCTGGAAAATGAAGGCTGAGTAATGTTGACTCAGAGCCTGCAGTTCCTGCCTTATCAGAATAATTTTCTTACCATGCCATCAAACAAGATCATACACTCTCCTTTGCTTCAGCGAGGACTTCTGAAATATGATGTTTATCTTAAATGCTTGTAGAAAGTTGGTTGAAATTGCTTAAATGCTTGAAAAATTCTGTACATAAAATCTGCAGGTATACTTTTTAGGGTTGATTCTGATCAGCTTAGCCAACTGAATGCACGAGTGGAAAGGCTGCGATGGACAGTGAATGCACTGATAACCAGTTTGACACTGCAGGTAAGTGCAGTTTGAAATATGCTCTTCCTTTAAAGCTCAAATGAGAAAGAAAGTAAAAAGCCTAAAACCGATATGAACCTGTTTTAGTTTTCTTTTGATCCTATGCATTCATTTCTATTACCATTGAAAGTTTTCCCAGAGGAACAATAAATTATAAAAAGCCACATCCCTCTAATAAGATAGTATTTTTGGAGTTTACAAGACCAAATCTTTGCTGTTTAGCCATGATAACAGAAACATTTGTTCTCCCTGAAAGGATCAAGTATTTATTTCATAATTCTTTTTCAGGTATTTATCTCATAGTTGTTTTTTTCCCATCCTCTTTCCTCTCTGTCTTCCTAGAAATGTCACAATAAAGCTTACTGTACAATTATACCTAAGGTTTATTTAGAAATTTTTCAGATTAGAAAAGTATTCAAAGCAATTAGGACAGTTTTCTAAACAAGTCATCATCAACAGAGCACAGTCCTACATCATCTACTGTTATAATTGTATTCCAGCAGGAGATGTATCCAAGAGTTCAGGTGTTCTCATCCCTGAGAACTAACTATTGATCAGACACACTTCCTCTGCAGACCATGTAATACCACATAAAGGTCACCATGGACAGCACAAATTGCTTTTATTGAACAGCATAGCGAAGAGGCATTAAAGGCAAAAAAGCACCTTTATGTTATTTTGGCAGGCAGTTAATTGTGACTGTGTAGTTCATAGTCCTGAAATCAAATTGTAACACTCTGGCTTGCCTGAGTACCTAAGACTATTTACTTTGGGAATTGAGTATCTCCCAAATGAATCAGGCTGAGAAATTTTTTTGCACAGAACAATAAACGATTGAAAGACTAACAAAATGCATCTGCAATATATTTTTGAACACCCACACAAGTGAAAGGAATCACTCTTTAGAAGGCAAACACACATTTGAATGTGTCAGATACTTTAATTCACATTTTGATATTTCATTGATAATGACTGGTATATCCTACTTCAAAACTAGTGATTTAACTAAAACAGTATTTATACTTATAAATGAGTGTACCATAAAAAACAAAACCCAAAGCAAACTGATATAAAAATCCCCAACCATATTGGATAAATTGGCAAAATTAAATGTTTTGATCCTTCTGGAGCTAAGTTGAATTTCATTCCATTTCTTCTTTTGGAGGAAAAGATATTCCATAAAATTGAAATTGTTCCCATACAGTGCTGAGATTGTACAGAAAAGATAACATTCTATTTAAAAACTCCCAACAGCATTGACCAAATCTGAAAAGGAAGTAATTTGTGGTTTGTAAGAGAACTAATGTTCAGTGCCATGTTCCACCATTTCTACTGACACTGGTCCACTAGTCTTAAACAGCTCTTAATGAGCCTGTGAATCTTGCTGTATGTGTGAAATCAGTGCCATGTTCTTCCAGCCCAGATTCATTATTTTAATAACTGGTAGAGGATAAATCAAGAAGGAGATTCCTGCCAGAGAATTTACTCTCTGAAGAACAACGTGTATGTATTCACACACAATGGAGACAGGAATCAGATGGAAAGGATGCTGAAAAATTGATTAAAAAACGCTAAAAAGAGAGCACCATTCAGGAGAGATGTGGAAGACTTTTCCTACTCACAGGCACAATCAGCTGAAGAAATATTGGAATAAACAGGTCTGCAAGAATGTTGTCAGAAGTTAGGAGATACTCTGTTAAAGAGAAGTGACACTGGTCAGAAATCAAGAAAACACAATATAGGGGAAAAGGTTAAGAGTTTGGTTTATATGAAAGGCAACAAAGAGAGCTATTTCATAATACCCTTCAGACAAGTATAAGCCTCCTGCAAAGAAGAAACAAACATGTTTTCTATCCCACTAAAGCATGGCTCAGAAATAGTTGTAGCAGCTACTATTGTTGTTGTTGCTGTTGTTATCATTATTATTATTATTTTGGATTAAGTATTTAGATAAGGTTTTCAAATATGAAAGTTATTAAGCACCAGCTTCTGGAGGCTACAGAACATCCAGCCTTGTAAACTGTTGATGATAGGCTAGTACAGTGTCAGGAATAGTCAGCAGAACCATCATCTTCTTGGCCAGGGCAGTTCACTTTTTCCAACTCTTCAGTCTTCTGTGGTTTCCTCGTGGCTCATTCCTGTTTGTCATACTGTGTCAAGGTTTTGTCTAAGCAGTGTCTAGTCCCAATCTCCATTACTTCAGAATCCAATGTGAGATGGTAATTAGAGTATTCTTTACGAGAGAACTTGAGGCAGCTCAAAGTTCATGCATGACAGGGGCCATTACTATAACTAAAACAGCCGGGTTTATCAGCTCTTGTCTCTAAAACCAAGTTTATCACCATCTGGGATCTAGAAGGCATTTTTCTAACAATTTCAAAAGGCATATTTAGGTTCCTTATAGGGGTTTGTTCCCTTTCTCATGTGGCACTGGTTACTCAAGCAATAGGATAATATATGAAATAGTGTCAGAATGTTCTGTTCATGCGTCACAATGGCTATGCTGCTAAATGATGCACAGAGAGACTTCCCCGAGTCACAAGATGAAAATACATATCCTTCAGAGAGGAGATGACCATGTTTTTTAAGTTGTGAAGTATAACACTAAATACTCGAAGAGTATGGAACTCCTGTATCAGATTCAGCATTTAGGCATCCTTGAGACCATGGAAAACCCAAAGTACTGTGTAAGTAAAGGCCTTTCTAGACAGAAAATGAAGACGGAATATATCTATGGTCATTGATGGCTACTGTGACTTATCCAAAGGAAAAGGATAGTGAAAATCTGTAGAAATGCCCACAAGGAAGGGAAATGAAGCAAAACAGGCATTTGAAGATAATAACAGAGGGAGCTGCAGAGAGATGAAGTGGCTGAGTGGCTGCTTAGGGAATAAAACAACAGCCCCATATCACTGCTGGAAATCAGCTGACAAACCTGCCTAAATAATTCTGTCATTCAAAAACAAAAGCAAAAAGTGAAATGTGACTTTCAAGCTCTGCTTTGCTGTCTAGCATATACAGAAATGAAATGTGGAGACTCATAAAGATGTACATTGCATTTTAACAGCTAATTGACACTATCTGCATCCAAGTGCAGATCTTCACCTCAAATACAAATTGATCTGGTTCTTATTCTAATGTTTTTAAGGCTGTTCCACCTATATATGATAAACTTGAATGAGTTTATTTTCATATTTACCCTCAGTTATAACTCTCCAAAGGTGAGCAGCATTTGTATTTTGAAAGGAATTTAACTCAATCATAACCAACATAATCAACATAGTAATCAAACGTCACAGAAGGAAATCTTTATGTTCTGACCTACCTTCAGATAGACTAGAACAGTTTTCTTTCACATCCTTGAAGACATTTTGTTTTGTGTCGATACTTTTTCTAAATTAGATGAAAACTGGGCCTGGGTTTAATACTTTTCACATTTTTTTCTGTTTTCCCTCCTTGAGAGAGATCCGAAAAAGAAAAAAAAAAAAACCTGTTGAAAGATAAGAAACTTCTGAAGTCCAGAGTTCACCCTCCTATGATGATCACCCAGCTGCCAAATGTTAGCAAAATCATTCTGTTTATGAATACTTCTAATCTAAAACTTCCTAAACCAGCCAAATTTTGAGACAAATATGAATCAAAAATGAATATCAAAGCTTCTCATTTATATCACCTGAAATTAAAAAAATCCATCCAACAAAACCAGTTATTTTTCAGCCAAGATTGTCCTTTAAGAAACAGTTAAAGGAAAAATAGAGATATAATTAATTAGATTTTAAATCACGCAGTTAGTGAAAAATAAACCTAATGTTCTTGATAGGATTTTTGGTTTGGTATTGATTTTCCTATTTTTAGCCACAGAAAATCAAATACACTTATTCACTATGGTATGATTGCGAAGTTTAAACTTCTCAGTAAATGTGAAGAAAATCCGTTTGTAACACAACATTGTCTAAAATTCCAAAAAAAAAAATTCTGTCACCAGGAATCTGGAAGAAATACTACTTTAGGTAAGACTGAAAGAGTTACTTGAGTAGAGAGTTTGTTAAGTAACACAAATCAGGAATATTTTCATTTATTTTATGCCCACTCTTTCCACACAAAAATCCTTCACCTACAATTCAGAGTAAATAGCAAGGACCAATTTTCTGATAGTGCTAAATAAATGCTTGTAGAAAAACTTGGCAGCTTCATTATTTAGACAATTTCAGTACTAAAATAAATCACAGTAACAGCCCAGTGCTGGCCTCAAAGACCTTGTCTTTATTCTCCTTCGCACAAAGCCGCTTTCTGTGCTTGCTGAGCCTGAATCCTCCCTCTCACTAGAACATAGCAGAGAAAGAAAAATCTATCTTAATACTACTTTTGATATTCCAAAATTTGCTTTTATTTTTTGTTCAGGAAGATGCCATGTCTATCATTCACTTCACTTTAAAAAAAGAAAGAAGTGAGCGAGGTGGTAGTTCATGTAGTTTAATTACTGTAGGGTGATAGTCTAAAAAGAGTGAAATGTACTGTGGGATTCACTTTGCCTGAGTTGAAGGATGTGTTCCATCTTCAAATTAAGACATGTGGGATTCAATGTAAATGACCACACAGGAATATGCAATGCCATTTGAAATGTCTGCTGCTGACCTCCAGCTATTGTTTCACGGTGACACAGGACTCCCCTTAATCTTTTGTCACTTCCGTCAATTGTGTGCAGATTTTTGGATTTGGATGCTTTGAGGCACGTCAAACACTATTGTGCATGTGTGTAACAGCAATTAATCAAATCCATAGAGGGGGATTGTCAGGGTTTTACCCCAGATTGCAAATAAGCCCTAAACAGCCACTCATTCACTCACTGGGATAGGGAATTGGAAGAGCAAAAGTGAGAAAACTCGTGGGTTGAGAGAGAGACAGTTTGAGAAGAAAAGCAAAAGCCACACAAACAATAAAAGCAAACAGAACTAATTCACTGCTTCCCAGAAACAGGCAGGTGTTCAGCCATCCGCAGGAAACCAAGGCTCCATTGTACATCATGGTGACTTGGAAAGAAAAATACCATCACTACAAATGTGTGTCTCCCTTCCTCCTTCTTCCCCCCACTTTATACAATGATTATGATGTCATATGGTCTGGAATATCCCTTTGGTCTTTTGGGGTCACCTGTCCTGGCTCTGTTCCCTCCCAGCTCCTTGTGCACCCCTAATCTCCTCACTGATGGGGTGAGGTGTTGACTCTGTAAACACTGCTCTATGATAATGAAAAAATCCCTATGCTGTCAACACTGCTTTCAGCACAAATCTAAAACAGCCCCATACTAGGTATAATGAAGAAAATAAACTCTACCTCAGGAAAAAAAAAAAACAAACCAACTAAAAATCCCCCCAAAAAACCCCAAAAACCCCGGCAGCACGGGGATAATTTTGAAATTAGAGACTGAAATGTCAGTATTTGATGTGAACCGGACGTATAAGCTGGCACAGTGTTCCATGGGGTGGAAGTCAGTGCAGCCAAGGATGTGCAGAATACTCCTCAGCTCACTCCAAAGTAGACTGTGTTGAACCGAGACTCTGGTCTTTGCAGAGTGTTGGTTACCTTCAAGCAGCTATCTAAATTCACATTTTCATAGGAGGAGTTCATGACAATAGAATCAGTGGAGTAGAGGGAGGATTCTATCTTATTTTTAAAGCAGATGGCTATGTATTTTAGACTCTACTGCCTGTATTGACTTCCATTTACTAAAATGAGTATCTTCAATCCTGTGTTATAAGTAGATGGCTAACCCTTACATGCAATGTCAGTGGGAGGAATCCAAATTCTACTTTTAAGTCTTAGTTCAGGAAACCATTTTTATTCATATCAGTCTCTATAGAAACACCTTAATGTAGGTTTCTTTGTATTGCAGACCAACTGGTACATGCATAAAATTGTCTCTTCACATATAGCAGCTTTTTCTAAGGAAAGTTCGAAAAAAATTCTCAGTCAAGAACTTTGTAGAGACAAAGCATGACTTTGCAATTAGAGTAATTTTGAGTGAAAATCTTTTACTTAGGCATATAAGTATTATTCACCTCTTCTGGAGTCCAAGTAGGCCTCATACAGAAGATGTCTAATACATTTTCTTCCTAACTATTTCAACAAAAATATATTCCTTCTGAAATTCAGAGTTTCAAAGAATTTCCTTGCAGATATCAAGCTGAAAGTCACTAAAGTTTTCAAACATTTTAGTGATCAAAACTCTAAGGCAAGCATTTAAATTTTAGGAAATGGTGATGACTATTTCATTTCAATTTAGGGAAGAGTAATTTTTTAATTATTATTTTTTAAATTCTTACATTCTAAAGATGAACCAGAATCACATAATCATTTTGGCTGGAAAAGAACTCTAAAATCATTGAGTCCAACCTCCAACCTTTGACTGATCATGACCCTGCTGTATTACATGACAGGAATTAAAGAAATGCAATAAATAATTTAAAGAATTAAAGCAACTGCAATAATTCTGAAAAATATGGTTTCTGCAGTTTTGATGTGTCTTGATAGACTGAAGAGAGGGTAGGAAAACTGCAATCTTAATAAATCTCCCACAGCTAAAGATTTAAAACTCACACTGTTTCAAATTAGTGAGGACAGCAATATTTATTTGCTGTTGAATTCTAGGCAGCAGGACATTTCAGTAGGAAACCGTTTATAAGAATTCAACTTGTGGCGGCAGAAGTTGCAAACAAGTACTTAAGCCATATGCAAGTAGAAGGTTTGCATATTGAACCAAAAGACAAGTAAAATTGATTGCCATTTCTGTCTTCGGTCTTTCCAGAATCAGAAAACTACACATGAATTGCAAGCAATTAATTTCTATCCTAGGAAGGATAGAAAATAGAGACAGCACACTTATTGTTGTCCCCGCACGCTCAGGGACAATTGAACAACAGTCCATCAGATCCAGTGTTTTCAAGCAGACTGTCTCTGTAAAATAACAGCTATGAAGATGTGGATGTAGCTGACATCTTGTTTGCTTGCTTGTTTTCTTCTTCAAAGGAAAGTTGGATGGCTGGCTAGCAGAAGGAAATGGAGAGTAAAGCTCATCAGAAGAGGAAGCAGTTACAGATAACACACTCAGCCATAACAAAGGATCCAAGCCCATCACAGCTTTTGCCCCTAGATTTGTTTATTTCCAAAACCCAGACTTATCCTATTTGGAAGATTCTACAAATCCAATGTATTTTCAGTTTGTTTTCCCCTCATGTCCTGCTGTTAGTCACACGCTGAAGCTAATCTGTGCTTTCAAAAGTCGTTATATGATTGACTCAAATAATTATCAGCCTATCTCAGTACTACCAGCTGTTTCAGTTGTTTTTGAAATCGCTTTGAAAGGTGTGGCTCTTAAGTCTACTTAAGAGACTATAACATTTTTTTTCCATATTGAGTGGGTTCTGTAGCTAAATGAGATGCCTTGGTTGCCAGAGTCTCATGTTTATATAGACTTCGTCTTTGAGAAAGTGAGACAAATAAATCTTATAATGATTTACATCACCCCAGTGCTGTAATGGATTTGAAAAGTTTAATGGGAGTTCGATGGGGGAAAAAAGCAGCAAGTAGGCTTGTCAATGAATTTCCAGTTGTAGGAAAGACACTTACGTATAGGTGAACAGCAGCGGTGTCTACCTTTTTTTGACTACAAAGCAACAGGAAGCATGCAGACACCTTTACATGTGGAACTATATAATTTAGATGGTTTGAAATTAGAATAGGAATATTGAATAAAAAAGGTGAATTAGTGTTACAAAAGAAAACATTATTGCCTTTAAATCTATATGATCCAGTAATTTAGGGTCAGAGACAATCCAGGAGGATATTTGCAGTCAATTAAAATTGTATTATCTGATGTTGTTAAGCTAGTTAAAATGGTGTAGACATGGCTTACAGGAACAAGAATTAGTCAGAAGTTTTCTAAAGCAACAATTTTTGTAAGGAAGATAATCACAAGAATATGCTAAAAGCTGAACACTTTTGGCAATATTTATAATGATCTGAAAAAAAAATCAACACTTTGTGATTACAGCAATTTCTTTTTCATGCAAATATTCCTTTGATATAATAAAAGGTGAAGAAATGTCAAAATAAACCTTTTCAGTAGACTGAAAATAACGAAAGGCCTCACCCTAAACAATCATGATTTCATATTGTGAAGCATTTCTACAGAAAGCTATGTTATATTCTTTTGGAAGAAAAAGAGCAAGAAAACAAATAAGACTCACAAAATGCAAAACCAGCTCAGACCTGTCTTAGAAATGAATTAGTAGTACAGGTTATCGTCCTTTGGATGACACATGCACCAAATTTGATGTGCTGGCCGTCTTTCAAAAAGGATAATTACATTCTGCTTACCTGTTATTCTCCTGCTGTTTTTCTTGTAAGATGTATTTTTTGTTACATTCTGTTCCAAAATATTGTTAATGATGCTGTCTTCACAATGGTGGTTTTTTCTTTGTTTTTAACCACTAAAAAATACACTTTCTGTGGAATGCATGTCAAACAAACAATAACAGATAAGTTATGACCCCTAAAAATTGTTAATTCTATAGCACCATATCTCTGTCTCTTTTTGAGCCTTCAGCAATATGAAATAAACTTTGCAAAAATCTCCACAGCTGCTGTCATGCAGGAAAATTCTGCATTCAGTAGAACACCCAAGAGCAAAAATGAAATCTAGAGACTTTTTTTTAACTGGTAAGTTATGATTAAAGACTGAATTGTATATTTATCTACCACAAGAGATTTAATTCCTGTGTAAGCTCTCTTCACTAAGTTCTCAAGTATTTGAAATTTCAATGGTATTATGCAATTATGTAAAGAAATAAAAATTCACTGCCTCTATTGATACTTAGTTCTGCTGCCTACTCCTGATCAGTATCTATTTTGCATGTTAGCAAAATTCAAATACATGGGAGTAAAATTTTACATATATTACCTCTTTTTAAAGTTTGAAATTCTACTTTTTGAATAGTTCCCTATAATGTTAATTCAAAATAGCCTTTCATTGTTAAAATTCTAGGTCCAGCCAGATTCCCTGTACATGTACCTTCATCACTAGAAATTCTGTTGGTTTCCACCTTCATCTTCCAGGCAAGGCTTTCAAAGATTGTATGTCCAAGTATCTTTCCTGGTATGCTTAAATACTTGTTCCGGAAGACTCAAGGCTTTTGTGCCATTCTGGTACTTTGCAGCAATTGGGATCTCAGCTACTCATACTATCCCACTTTTCAAAGTCTAATAAGTAAAGGAGTTATACTTTATTGCTAAGTTTCAGACTTTAAGCATATTCGTAGATAATTCCTTGTTAACCACAAATTAAACAAATCCTGGCCATTAGGAATTACAAAATAAATATGTGGAAATAAACACACAGGCTATTCTCTGGACAATGGGCATGACTCCTTCCATAGAAAGTAATAGTAAGTGGTGGTTTGATTTTAAGAACAGAGAACTTGAACGCTATTCTTGCCTTTGCCTTCCTTTCCCCTCCCCTCCCCTCTCCTCCCCTTCTCTCTCGTCCCCTCCCTCGTTTCAGCAGCTGTGGCTGTCAGAGCTTACCAAATGAGCTATCTCTTACAAAGACAGAGATTCAACTACTGTTTTTAATAAATGTGAAATCAAAAACGTTTACGTGATTCCTAAATTTTGGCCTATGCCCTCAAGAAAGGTGTATCTTCTTCCAGCAGAGTTTTTGAAACTGGTATTCAATTTTCATTTTTGAGTCTGTTTAGAGCAATGTGTTCTCCAAATCTTTGGCATGCCTGGCTTTCATATGATAATCAGAATTGCCATATGTTTAAGAGATTTGCTTCTCACTTAACTGCTTTAACTTGCTGAAACAATCAGCATGACTCAAAGCCACATTCAATAGCTTGATGAAAAGAACACTCACGAAGCAACTGTCCATCACTTTTTCATACTGTGACAAAATGGTTTTCATTTTGCTGCAATTATTTTGAGCAGTTGTTGTGTGTTCATAGCATTCTGTTTCAAACTTCCTTTTGAGAACAGAGCTCAGTTAATTTCAATGAAATAGCTATTGTTGTTATATATAAATTACTCACTAATTCATGGGCATGATAAAAAACCCTGAAGTTGCCACAGACTAAAATACTAATTTAGCACTTCAAATTACATATACAAACAAAATAGAAATAAAATAATACCTGTCCCAAGTCACAGTGTTACGGAACTTATATTTGAGTCATAAATGAAAAACCGGTGTAGAAATGTTTTGCTGAAGGAAAAACCTAACCAGGAGGTGCTCACCAAATCAAATGTAGCTTTCCTGTGTTTCTACTTGAGTATTGGTTTGAATGTAAGCAGGAAAAAGAAAAGATGGATTATCTTTTGGACATGATTTACATATACTAAATCAGAGATTCAGTGTCTTCCTCAGGAAAACCTATGTCTTAGGCTTTGCATGCAAGACACAGAAGATACTGAATCTTTACAATTACTGCAGTAAGCTCTAAATGCGTTTCACTTGCTGATACATCTTAAAATAAAACTTGATTTTCTCTGAGAGGTAACTTCATTTCTTATTCTGTTCCCACACAAATTGTAAGAAGGGAAGGCAATAAAGATAACTAGTAAATATATTTGTATTAATCCTATAATTGTATATAAATGTTTTAATTAAAATTGTCAATATTGTAAAGTCTGAATATTGCTAATCAGCTGTGCTCATAAACTCTATTTAGTGTTTTCCACCCATCCACCTGGAAGTAAAACTACATTGTTTATTTATTAGCTGCACAAAAGATATGCTATATCATATCATTCCATTTTTATCACATTTTATCAATAGCTTCCTTTGTACATTCATATTTCTTCTTGTAGAAGAAAAAATGGTGATATTCTCAGCTAATTATCTTATCACCAAATCATACATATATTATAGATTCAGTATTAAGACCAACATAGAAATGCCAGAAAAATCTCAAGAGAGAAATCAATAATGAAGAACTGTACATGTTTTCTGGCAAAAATAAACAAAAAGATATATTTTTAAAAATCTATAACTTAATTACAAAAACTACCTTGTAAAACATTTTTTTACTCCAGGAATTGGATACCTTAATATCTGAATTGTTTTTCATACCAATTTCAGTGATTAGGCTTGACTTTCTTTCTATGGATATATTTTAGCAGGGAGGTAAGTTTATTTCTTTGTACGTTAATATCCTTGGAGCCTTTAAGTAGATGTAAAAATAAAATTACATCAGCTTAATTATTTTCTATTGGTGCTTTTATTATTTCTATAGTGCCAGAAACCAGGTAGATCTGGTTATAAAGCATATAAGCATATAGCGTTTTATATACAGCTATGCAGCAGGTGCTTTACTTTGTTTATTTTGGTGCACTTTCAAAATGGAATATTGGAGCACGCAAGAAGAGCACAGGGAACTGACTAATACAAGAGCAGATCGAAGTCAATTTACTGAGTAAGAGTGATCAAACCATAATTACATTTAAAAGTTAGGTGCTATCAAGAGTTACTGTCACATAAGGCTTCAGGAAAGGAGGTATGGGTAAAATGTGACAGGTCCTAATATTAACATCAAAGGTTGCCATGTCTTAGAAGTAACATGAATGTTACTTAAGGAAATGATAATACTTTTGCAAGAAAGGCAATATAATAATCTCACATTTTCCTAGCTCAGTTTTTTCACACCTTCTACTGAGCTGCCAGTGCTGAACACTTTGCCAAACCTTGAACTGTTTGAGCAACTGTGCAGTTCCATGATATGATGTTGCCATTCCTAGCAACAGGTCATAGTTCTTGTAGCTTTATTTTACTTGGTTTAGCTGTAATAATAATTTCTCTTATTGACCAGTTGTCTGTATTCAACTTGTTTTAATTCTGCTTATCTTTGCATGATACAACTAGAATTTTGCACACCAGTAACAAGCAGATTTTCCAGGTAGAATGAGATGTTCTTTTCTTTCCTACTGGCAGTACATAATAACCATCTGACTACGGAAACATTCCCTCACTCATGTAGACTGCACTGTTTTTGCAGGGATCACGTGTTGTGTACTTGTTTATACCTTTACCTGTAAGGATCTAACTTCCAGTAAAACCAGAGTTTGGCATTTGAACACCTTTCTGAATCTGAATCTAGAAGGACACCGTGTTGAAGTGTGACCCCCTTGCTCTGGAGTGCACAGGTGAGTCTGGTGCCTCCAAAACTCGGGTATTTCACAGGAATGTTCAGTAACTCAGAAGGAGGGTAATGGTAGATGGTACACTCAGCAGGATGTTGCTTAATGCCAGGTGAGGAGCTTGCTCTTTGCAGCTGATTGCAATGTGTAGCTGCCCACTCAGACTTGGTACTAAAAACAAACCTGTAATCATTTCTCATCTATATTCAATCAACCAAATTTCAGTTAATTTTAATAATTCCCTAAACATTTCTTAATTTAGTTTTTTATCTATATAATTTTGATTCATTGGAGGAATGTTGTGCTTATGCCTCAGTTATGCTGATGAATGTGGGGAAAGTAAAGTGAAAGACAACCAGGAATTTGACGCATGACTCCAAACAAAGGTAATCTCATAATAATCGGTCCCTTTTGCCTAAAAGCAGAATGAGTTTTTGAAAAACACATGATATGCTTATAAGTATATTGGCTTAAAGGAACTCGAGTAAGATAGAAAAAGATTCCTTTGAGAATCTTCATGGGGTTTTGGAGTGAGTTAGATTTTTGGAAGCATCTTAGCTGGGCAAATTCAAGCTCAGTTCTGTTGACGCTGAAGTACCATTCAGCAAGTTCAGAGAATTTCCCAGGAAACTTAATGAATGAATTCACTCCAGATCAAAGTGCCTATGTCTTTACCGAAAGCAGCTCTAAGAGCCTTTTGCAGTTCTAGTTCCATAATCCACCTGCAGTTTTACATATATCAAAACTTTAAAAAAACCCCTTGATTTCCTGTTGTCATGGTTTGACACTGGCCCAATGCCAGGCACCCACGAGACCCCTCCCCTGCCACAGCTGGGCAGAGGAGGAAAAAGGAAAAAAAATTAACAAAGGCTTCCTGAGTGAGATAAGGACAGGGAGAAACACTTCAAGGGTGAAACAGGCTCAACTTAAGCGGCAAAGTGAATTTATTACTAACAGAATCAGAGGAGGATAATGAGAAGTAGAAGAAGCCCTTAGAACACCTTCCACCCCCCAGCCCCTCCCTCCTTCCCACCAACTGCGCAGGGAGGCAGGGCATGGGGGTTTGGTCAGTCCATCACCGAGATTTCCTTCTGCTGCTCCGGGAGAGGAGCCCTTCCCCTGTGAGGCCGTGGGGTCCCTCCCACAGGAGACAGTTCTCTGTGAACTTCCCAGCGTGGGCCCGCTCTCACGAGCAGCAGCCAAAGCGCACCTGCTGCAGCGTGAGCCCCTCCCACGGCACACAGTCCTCCCAAAACTGCTGTGCCATGGCTCTGTCTTTCCACGGGGTGCAGTCCCCCAAGGACAGGCTGCTCCAGCCTGGAAGCAGGGCCCTCTCTCTCCACCGGGTCTCCCTTTGGATCACAGCCTCCTCCAGGCATCCACCCGCTCAGGCACGGGCACCTCCCCCACGGGCTGCGGGTGGATCTCTGCATTCCCCGTGGATCCCCATGGGCTGCAGGGGGATCTCTGCATCCCCCGTGGATCCCCATGGGCTGCAGGGGGATCTCTGCATTCCCCGTGGATCCCCATGGGCTGCAGGAGCACAGCTGCTTCACCATGGTCTTCACCACAGCTTGCAGGGGAATCTCAGCTCCAGCGCCTGGAGCACCTCCTCCCCCTCCTTCTCCACTGACCTTGGTGTCGCCGTGTTGTTTCCCTCACATGTTCTCACCTCCTCATCTCCTCTTACTAGAATCCCAATATCTTGTGACCTTGTTTTGATTTTCTTCTTCAATATGTCATCACAGAGGTGTTACCAGCCTCTCTCACTGGCCCAGTTTTGGCCAGCAGCATGTCCATCTTCAGAGCCATCAGCCCTTGGCTCTGCCAGACATGGTGGGAAGCTTCCAGCAGCTTCCTCACAGGACCCATCTTTGTGGTCCCCCACTACCTAAAACCAGGCCGTGCCAAGCCAGTACACCTGTAAATAAAAAATGTCAGTCAACAGATGAAGAAATGTGGAAAGTCAGGATTAAATCAATACTTGGTACTTTTCTTACACACATTTCTCCCCATTTGTTTCTTAATTTCCATTCTTCCACAGATAAAAATTAATCCAATGTAGAATTACTCCACTGTTATATAAGATAAAGCCTTTTTCCTGAGAAATCAATGATCAAAGAAATAAAGTTTATTGTAAAACCAGGTTTAGTCTTTTTTAGCTATGTATGAGATTGGACTTTGAAGAAAAGATAATAAAGAAAAGAGTAGAGATACAGCTGAAATAGGAGAAGATATTATAAAATCATTAAGGTTACTATATTAAGGCCTGTGGGGCTCAGGCTGTATTAACATTCCCTGGACTAAGCTGTGTGGGGATACCTCCCTGGAACATTTGGAACTCCATAACTAGAAAAGTGACTGCAGGAATCAGGGAAGTAGTGGAGATCTGGTGAGCAACTCTATTACCTGCCCTATGGTTGAAGTTTGTTTATTTACATACGGTGAGAAAGCTGACAACCATTTTCTCTCTTTTTAAAAAGAACAAATAATCCTTTAGAATAATTTATTTTATTAAGGGACATTTCATTTCTATATCTTTATCTTTGGTACTTTAATTACTTCTTCCATTTGATCCACCTTTCCCTTCATCTAAGCCTCAACTTATCAAAATTGTTATGTCTGGGTTTAGCTAGAGACTAACACTGATACTAAGACATCATCTTGAGGGGCTTGGTTTTTTTCTTTGGCTAACAGCTTGCCTACCAGAAAGAATAAAAAAATTAGCATTGCCTTTAGCTCTTTCCCAAGGTCCTGGATACACTAAAAGTTGTGCTCTAAACCTGACTTCATTTTAATCTAATATCTTGTGTCTAATATCAGTCTAATGTCTAATATCTAATGTCTAATACTAAGAAAAGTACTATCACAGTTTTGGACTGGGTAAATTTTTTGGGACAATGGTGTTTAGACTAGTGACTTTCACCAAAATCTATATTGTCAGTTTTTTTATGTTCTTGTATCTCTAATTTTAGTAGCATAAAATTACAGCGCAAATTTTAAGGAGGAAGGCACTACTGGAATCACATGTGCTTTACAGGGCACAAAAAAGTCTTGATCAGCTTTTTTTTTTTTAAATATGGTTGATTGTTCCATTTTCTACCAGCACCTTTCTCACAGCAAATAGTACAGAATTGCTGTACTACAGAATATATTTAATAGTAAAGAGACATTAATCAAAATCTGTCAGCCGGCACCTCAGTGCCAGGTCCCAGTAACAGATTTTGTCCCATTCTTATTATGTAGAAGATTGAATTTTAGACAGTAATTTGAATGGCATTACCTTGGTATTTGCCACAAGAATACAGCAGTAACACAATCTGGATTGTCAGTACTGTTAAGTGTTAACATAACCATGAAAATATTGCTTCTATGTATATAGTACCAGAATTTTGTGTTGATGTGTTTGAATACATCTTCATCAAGCAAACGTGTCAATGTCACAGGAGCTGCTGAGAAGACATTTTAGCTATTTCATATTAAATAGCATTGACGTAACTTCTGCCCTGGAGCCAGATGTATCTCTGCACCCAGTTAGTTGGTATTAATTACACATTACATTGACAGATTTGCTTCTTTCTTGAGAATGCAGATTTGATGTTTTTCCTCCTTCTGCTACTCACCAAAATCATAATCTGAATTCTTAGATGCAATGAGTGGCTGATGCTCACTCTCTACCACCTAACACATTGCGTAGATGCACATTTTACAGCAAAGGCCATTATTTCATTGCAGCAACTGAGATATTTTTAGGCATAAGTACTTTGTTACACAAGGGTCTAGTACGTGTGGAGAGTTTTGCACTTAATTCCATCCTAATTTTCTAATCTGCTTGTTATTTTTTTACAGCCTTTAACTTTCACCTGGTCTTTGCAGAGCCCAAAGTGCAGTTTCTGTACTATAGTTTGGGGTAGGAGTGCCTGGTAAGTCACTGACTGACTAAAAGAAAAACAGAAAAGGAAAACGAAAGAGGAGTACTCAAATCTCTGAAAGGGTGCAGCCACTCCACAAACATATAGTTTGAGAATACCAGCACCAAAGAAAGGGTTAAAATTCTTGCTAAGACTTCAAATCCTGTTTACCTTTTTATCAGATGGGTAGCAAAAAAATAAATAAAAAACCCTAAAGAAGTAGAAAGAAAGAAAATTAAAGCTCTGAGTCTGACAAAGTATGACAAAATGGTGTTAATCAAGGACATGGTCTGATTGGTGGTTGAACAATTATCAAGAGGTAGATAAATTGCTGTCTGGCATTCTCAGCTTTGCAAATTTGAACAATTTTACCTACCAGGCTCCAAAGGTGCCCCAGATGTCTTGATGGAAAAGATAGTGCACATAAAAAATTTTAAAGGGCAAGTCTCTAAAATTCATCTCTAGTGTTTTCATCACAAATGCTTGAACTGCTTAGTGTATTACAAAATAAAAAAATAAACATAAAAAAGATGAAAAGATGACTCTGTAAGCTTTGCATAAAAATATTTGGTTTGCCCCATACACAGTTTTAATCCACAGACATAAATGTACTTTAAGGCTGAATAAATAAGAAAGTGCTGTTTTAAATAGATAACACTATAGATTTGAATGCTGCAAAGTAATTAAAGGACATAATACCCCATTATAAAAGATCAATATGCACTTGAGATCAGGGCAGGATCTATTTCTGAAATGATATAGCACACACTGATTTCTATCACCTTTTCAGTATTGATTGGATGTGAACCTTGTTGATTTGACTTCTCAGCTTGTTGTTTGCTGAGGTTTTAAGACTGCCTGTGCCTCCAGAGTGAAATTAAAGTCAAGGCTGTTTGCATGTCTACATCAACTGCTGTTAGCAGCTCTCAGTCACAGACTCTTCAGTAAACAAGCTGTGTACTCCTTTGAAATTATCAATTCCAGCTCTGTTTTGGCAATTTCTTAGAAACTGATTTTCATGAGAAATTCTGTGATGGGAATGGTGAGTGCAAGCACCATGGAGCTATAGCCTATTGCTTTGTTTTACATGTTGTTTGTTCTTTGCTTCATGAAGAAGCTTTTTAGAGTATTCTGATCAGAAAAATGCTGGTGAGGAAATTTTTGCAATTATTCTCAATTGGCTTTAACTTGACATCGATTATATCAACAACTATTTGAATAAAAATGAATAAATTAAGAGAACAACAAGAATTATTGCAGCATTGTCTAGTAACAAGACAGCCAACAGAATGGGACAATCTCATTTTTGCAGTCTATTAAAATTGGAAACTTCAGAAAGAAAACTACAGCTTTTATTTACATGTAGGTCTGAGATATCTCTCTCATTTCACCCCATGAAATATGAGAAGAACAGTGGCTGTTGGCACTTATAGCCATTAGCAGGGTTAGAGGTTGGACCCAAAAACTCCAATTCTCAAAGCTATTTCCAAGCTTCCACACAGCATTTCAAGTCCACAGATTCAGGTGGCAATAGTTAACTTTTATTCTAACACCAGAGAAAGTTTAAAGCTTTTTTTGAGATCTCACTAGGAAAGATTAATCATATTAAATAATGTGTATAAAACATATTAGGATTTATAGGACAGAAATTGTGTCACTTATGGTACTAAGTCTCTGTATGCAAATTTGTTATATAAAAGAGGAATAGAAGAGAACATATTTCTCTCTTCTCCCCGTGTACCTGGCATTTCAAAGGTTATATGTCAGTTTGAACGACCTGGGTTTAGGTACAAGTTTTTGTATTTGCGATCTTCTGATCGTCATTACTATGAGGTTAAGCTGTTCTGAAATGTCATCCACCATTCTTCTAAAGGGCTCTGGATCCATTGGGTCAAACTCACTGGCTTGAGCTCTGATTGTAGTTGTAGATTTGAAACAATAAACTATAAAATATATTCACATGCCTCTCAGAGGGAATGAGGTGTGTGAGGGAGGCAAGATGGAGGGGTAGGCTCTCATGGGCATGGTGAATCTTCTGCCTCTGACACAAAGTAGAACAGCTTCATAACAAGTGGCTGAAAGTGAGTGCTCCTCCCCAACAAGTTCCTTCAGCCTGCTGATTAGGACATTCGTGTGGGAGGTGAGATGTGGGGTTTGGTGCCCAGGAATTTCATGTCTTATAGGAGGTCTCTGATGCTCCAGTATGAAATGAAAGGATCACAGTAACAGATCCTCCTCCAGCTGTCTCCTATAAAAAGCAGTGACTCATGTTCCATTTAGAAGGAGAGGTTAAAGATATGTTATACATCAAGAAGGCCTGGTGAATAGAAGTGCATCTCAGTACCACAGAGTTCATAATTTAGCACAATGACTGCTTTTGGAGTTTTTCTGCAGGCTTCTTTAGGTAGTTTCCAACTGAATAAATTGTTATATAATTTTGAGCCCTATGCTGAGCTGCCTAATTTTCTTTAGTCTGAGTGAAAGCCCAAAGTAATTTGGTTATTGAGTGTAGATTCTGTTTGCAGGATGAGAGACCTCAGGCCCTTTTTCTACCTGAGGCTCTAACTGAGGTTGTATAAAAATATGTAAACATATTTTTAAAATTTCTGTATTTATTTTTCCACAAAGGAGCATAGGAAGTTCTTGATTTTGGGGTAAAATCCAAAACAAAACTTTTTAAAGGGAAAACATCTTGTCTTTTTCTACAAAGAATCACTCATGTCTTTGATGATATAGAACCAGTAGCTGTATTTTACGCATTACCTGAGACAGTCTTGTTATAGTTCCATAAATTCTGCTTTTTGGTCATTATCAAATTTGCAGAACAACTCTTCCATCTAGAATCTAAAAAAAGAAAAAAAAAAAAAAAAGCTATTTCAAAGAGGGTAATGTTTGATTGCTTTGTGAGTCTCTGTATCTTAAACTTGCATTTGCTTTGACTTCCAGGTAGATCGGATTTTAGCTTGGTTGCACCGATTTGCTCATTCTAATGGTAAGACAAAACTTTCCATGAAAGGGTAGCTTCTTAGATTAGGTAAATCAATGTAAATCAATTGACTTCAGTGTTATGATGATCTGCACAGACTGGGGATCTGGCCCAAGGCTGAGCATTTTATTACCTGGAACCTTTTTATTTTTAATCCAAAAATACTTATTTCTATTTTGTCTAGATTTTTAACTATGCAAAACAGCTGACAACCAGTGATGCCAGTGCTGTCTAATCACTGTCTACTACAGATAGCAAAAGATTTGTAATTTATCCTCATGCCTCCCTGAATCTTAAATCTACAAGATTAAATGCTTAAATGTTGCAGTCTCTACAGTAGCTTAACATTCAAGGAGAATTTACGCTGTTAAATCATTTAAGTGGCTTGAGGAGGTTAATGAAATACAGAAGAGCCTCAAGCTTCCTAAATAGAAGCTGGAGGGAGATTTTCAAAAGCTAGACCACAAGATCTTAGGCATTTCAAGAGGCTGGTGTAAAGATCCTTTACCTGATCTATTTCACAATAAAATAAGAAAGTAAATATTATCAACCTGTTTTAGCAGTTTTGATTTGTTTATTAAAAAAAATTTCAGCAAATGGTGTGTGTGGGGGGGTGTTTTTGGGTAGTAAATTAAATAAGATACACAGCATAACATATAATACACATAGACATATTAATAAAATAAAAATTCCCATTCTGTTTATGTAGGTCCATAACCGAGAATGATGTGACCACCCCCCTATTTTAGAAAGCTAATTGAGGAGGTTTTTCTTGACTTCTGCTCAGTTGTGAGAGACAGTGACTTGGATTCAGCCTCCCTGCTGGAATCCCATCTGTACTGCTCCTCTAAATTTCCCTTGGAAAAATATGAATCTCTGCTTTAACCACACTTTTACAGTGAAATTATTCAAATGATCTCCCTGTTTTTCAGTAAACCTGAGGGTGTAAATTCATAAAGCATAACGAAGACATAGAAACGTTGTGGTGGTTTCTCATAGAAACCAAATATGAGTTGCTGCCATGCCTACCAGCGAATGTATATGTGAGGTTAGATACAGCCTACTTGTAAACTTCCTGTTGTAAGACAGTGCAAAGACCAGAGAGACCCAAACAATGCTAAATAGCAGTGGTGTTTTTACTCCTTTAAGAAATACTCTCATTCTTGGTATCTTTTACTTCCAGGCTGAAAATGTCCTGTCATCATATTTATATGCAATCTGAAATATTCATATTCAGATGTCTGGACACCACAGTATTTTTTTTTTAAAACGTGTTCTCACTTATGCAATGTATAGTTATAAAATGACCATCACCTATGTAACGCAAAAATGAAATAAATTTAATAATTTCTTAGATGTTAAAGAAATCACCTATCAAGAAATAGTAAGAAACCAGACTGTGTCTAAAGGGGCTTTTTGACTGTGGGTTTAGTTTGGTGTTAGCCAACATCTAATGATGAGAAGATAGATTTTAATTTTAGCATAAAATATTCTGTTGTAAAAATACAGACAAAACATTTTCTGATTTTTCTGTAAAATGATTTTGGAATCTCCATGTTTACATATATTTCATTAAACTTTTTAGATTAAGCAACAGTTCAAGAAAAAAAATTATTTTAAAATATTTATTGGACAAAGCACTGCTGATGTTATTGCTTCTGCCAAAATTCACCATATATATAGATACACCTTTATTATTCATTAAATTAAAAGTATTACTAAATCCTTTGGAGAACTGATATGTCTATAGTTTCTTTTGGTGGGGGTCTTCCAACTTTCCTACACCTTCTAACTAGACCAGCTTGGTTTCTCACTAATATTCTTTCCTCAGGTGAAGTTCCCTCATTTCGTAAACCTTATTAATGCTGTAGGCAGAAACTAAGCAGGCTACTCACCTGTAACTATTTTAAAAGTACTTAAGTGAACGTTTGCCATTTCAGGGTCAGTTTGCATTCTGACTGAATGCTCAGGTCTGCTTTGTTTATACTTGCTGATTTACCCTGGCTGCCAATAACTACCTGCTTGGCATCCAGAATCACATCTCATATCTCACCATTTGTGTGGATGTTGTATGTCATCACTTCACTCTAATAAACATCTGAGATCAGCTTCTCTCAATTCTTAGCAACTGTGTAAACAAAAATGCAAAGGATAATCTTGGAAGGAAGAAAAATATAAAGAGGGGAAATAAACCCTTTCACCTGTGAAACCTCAGTCTGTGCTGGTAGAAAGAAATAGGTTTAGCTTGGCTCTTATTCATTTCTTAACTTACATCCCAAAATTGTCATGCATAATTTGATCCAAATGGATCGCCTTGGTTTCAGGAGGGGAAACACACAGCTCAAGTAACAGAAAAGAGTGAATCACCTGTAAGTTATTGGGAAGTCAGACTGCCTCCTGGGTCAAGGTTAGGGTAATTAGCTGGTCAGCCTGAACTGCGATTTGCCTGGGGAGAAACAAATGAATTTGGTTTCCACATTTTCAGCATGACCCTTGTTGCATTCTTCCTGGATCCAACAACCTCTTCTTTATGCATGACTGAAAAATATCTTTCCCACTGCTAAAATACTAATATTTCTTTCAAAGACAGTAGTGGGTATCAGCAGTCAGCTCCATTCATGAATGTTTCTAATTTTTTGCCAGTCTGCTACAGTTTTCACACTTTTTATCACTGACATTGCAGACTAAGTCAGCTGTAACTAGATTATGCATGCCTTTTATTTTTCAGTTCCCCATAATTTTCTCAGCAAATACAGAAACCTGAGTTATTTGCTGCACCACATTGCCTGAGCTTCTGTAATACAATGACTTTTATTTGTGATTCTTGTCTCTTTCTGAACTTTTTTTCATATTGTGTTTTTAAACCTTAGATATTTCTTGTAGCTTTATACATGTGTAAAAATGCCCTATTTAGGAACAGAGTTGCCTGTGTTAAAAACAACAGAATCTTTCAGCTGACCTCATTATTTCACCTTTGGCCATGTCTAGAATGATCACACCAAAGGATAAAGTTCAGTCTAAACAGTCATTTCTACTTGGTGCACTAGACTACCAGGAAAATTAAAATTAAGATTATTTCCATATGGAATTCTTTAGTCAGGATCTTCTTTGCATATGCACATGTGCATGTGTGTGTATACAACCTTTAAAGTGTGAGGAAGCAGTAAAGGAGAAGATTAAGATTGTACCTGCTATGATCTGGAGCTTGGCACAGATGCTTTCCAGACATTCTTCCCAGTCCAAATTATTCTGTAATTTTCAGGTAGAAATGGATTCTGCTGACAGTTTCTGGCAACAATTTCTCTGCTAACTTATGAATATCACTTTTGGATAGATCTTCAGGCATTAGAAATGGTAAAAACACTTCTCAGGTATTTAAGGTTACTACTCCTGTTAATAGGATAAAGATCTTCTGCTATGTGCTGTAGGAGCACATATGCAAAGACATCTTAAACTAATTCTAAAGGTCTGTTTGGGGAACTGGGGGCTTTGGCTCACACAGCATTTCTGCCAAAGGAGTGCAGCTGTGGTATTAAAGAATAAATAGGTAATTTACAGCAATATGTGGGACTGACTGTCACTGTCCAGAGATGGGCAGCGGAGAACAAAACTTATTGAATAAAGCTGTTAAAATCATGTTGTCACTCCAGACTAGATCAGCACAGAACTTGGGTGATACAGATTTTTGCCTACATTTAAGTGGGCAAAATAGAATTGACGCATATCAAAGGAAAAAATTTCTTAGGTGCTGTTGAGTAAGACTGGTAGTCTATTAGAGAAACTAAAAGAGTTTGAAAACCAAGCATCCAGCAGGTGTTGCTTTCCCCTATGAAGAACCACACCAGTGCATCTTTACTGCCCCCTTGACTCCCAGCCCTTATATACATACAATCACACAGGGTCCAGGAAAATATCCATAATGCACTTGCAGGATTTACTTCTGTTAAAAAAAAGTAAATCCGTAAAATACATTTGTTCGTGAGGAACAAATTCTCGATTTGAGAGGAAAAGTTATTTAGACCTTCTGTAGAGAAAGATATCTGTTTTCCTATTAATCAGTCAGTACCCTCAAGTCAAGTCTAACCTTTCCAGATCGTGCCCTGTGGTTACCACTCAACTGGCTGTTTATTTGCACAGTTCACTTCATTAAGATATGAGGCTATGAGCTACCTTGAACCTTTACAAAGCAAGGGGCTTGTACATCAGCAAATCCCTGTCATTTGCAGCCCAGTATAAATGTATCTTGTTTCTGTTTGCTTTCTTTTAGTAAACAATCTGTCTTTTTCCATTTCACATTTTCCTGCCAAAAAATATATCACAGTTGCTTGAATTAATGTCTAGACAGAACTGCAGGGTGAATTCCCTTCTTTCCCCTCGGGGGAAAACCTGTGAACACACAAATACATACATGCACACACCATCAGCTACAGCCTGAGGCTTAGCAGCAGCTGGTTTAGATTGCTTCAGGACAGATCTTTTAGAGAAAATTATTATGCTATTTTTCGCTTGGTGACTTGTGATAAAACAATGTTTCTCTAACTCTATTTGTAATTTTTAAATCATTCACAAAAAGACCTGAAAAACCGTCCAACTTATTTGGCTTTAAATACTTTAATGCTGCCACTAAGTTTGGTGAAAGCTATTCTGAGTTTGAAAGAAAATCAAGCAAAACTGGTATGCTTACATCATGATTATCAAAGCAAATTTAATATACATTTAGATTCCATGCCAGCCCATTCAGAAACGTTTCAGCTTATTGGCAAATTTGCATTAGGCTACATTTAGACCTCATCTACAAACCATTCAATTTAAGATTCAGTACTTACCTTTAGGATAAGACGCACTGGAACAACACAATCTTAGTGATAGTTATGTGCCACACAAAGTACACCAGACACTCCAGAGATCAGGACAAATAGGCAATTTTGTTCCACAGGAATTTGGTATCACAGACAACCTATCTAGTACAAAGATATCTTTCCTAAACCTTCTGCTTTTGATGAAGAGTTTAGGCATTTTTCCCTCAGCTCATCACAATGCTGTGAGACAGAGCAATGTTTCCATGGCCAGATGGGACGGCCACACCAATACAGCAACTGAATGACCAACCAGGCTGCCTTTCCTCACAAGATCATGGCTGATACTATTATCAGCCTAATCAGCCTACTCCAGGTGATTCTACTTGAGCAGGAGAGTCGGACCAGATGACCTCCAGAGGTGCTTTCCAACCTCAAGCAGTCAGTGATTGCATTCTGCATGGCATGTCCTTGTTGTGCAGGTTTGGTCAATATTTCAGTTAAGGAAATGGATGAAGTAGTGTTAGGCAAACACCAGGAAATTGTGCAGGATATCAAACTCAAAAGAAATGCAGGGCAAGTGAAAGTCAGGATTAGCCAGCATGATCTTGAGAAACTGGAGAAATAAGCTGCTATCAACAAGACAAATTTAATTAGATAATGTGCTACAATTATTTAAAAAAATTTAAAAAAGGTAAAATAAAGTAAGACCCAGTTTAAAATTGGCAAATAACTGGCAAATAATTGACTTGAGAGCAGCTCTATAGGAAAGCGATTGGTATATAGTAGCATCAAGCTGGCTGTGAAACAAATGGTATTTCTAATTATTAGTATGGGTCTCACTGAAACACAGAAAGCAGTTGTGCTTTTCTAGTTAACATTAGTGCAGCTTAAACCTAGTACTACCTGCTCTAAGCTGCTGTTTATAAGCTGGATAAACATAAAATGGAAGAGAAGCTGAAAGAATTGTACTGGTTTAATACATAAAGGTGAAGGTTAAACTGTTAGAATAGTAATATCTATGTCTTATGTAGGACATAAGTATCAGAGCCAAGAAAAATTTAGATTAACAATGTATATAGTTTCAAAATGGTACCACAATCTGAAACAAACATCCGATGGAATTTTGAGAATCTTTGTGATTAAACAGTTCAGGGTCTTTTTTTTTTTTTTTTTTTTTTTTTTTTTTTTTTTTTTTTTTTTTTTTTTTGTGTTCTGTTTTACATCAGAGTTTAGATCACTGTTTTTTAGTGGTAGAATGAAGGACTAGATGTAGTAGGTCCTCACTGAGGACATATTCTAAATAATATTCACAAGTTCACTTTCTTTCCTGCAGCTTAATTAAAAGAAAACTTAATTATTTTCCTGTGAGTTTACACTATTAAAAATTTAGGTTTATTTATTGTTTTTGAAAAAACAGTAAAAAATAAGTTTGAGAGAAAATATTTTCATTTAGAACTGAGCTCTCATTTAAGGATGGGTGATTTGCAAAAATATGCTTATTTGTTTTTTGTTTAGTAATGAGAGACAAAGAAAACTACATTTACATTATAAATAATTGAAAATTCATTGATGACTTACAATTTTCAGTTCCTTTCCTCTAATTACATTCACTAAAGGAGTATCAATTCTACGACCTTAATTCTGAATAATGAACAAATGTATGTTTAATTCCATCCATATGGATGGAAAGAAAAGTGAAAGCTATTTTCAAAAGGTGAGTGTAAGAAACTTAAACACATCTATATTTTTACAAGACACATTTGTACATTTACACATCTGCTTGAGAGTTCTGCTAATGAGAGGTTTGTAAACCGTATGTAAATGGATGTTTCTGTAGCAGATTCCTCCCTTTATATTTCTAATCAGAATCTGCTCCGGTATAGGATTTTTTTTTTAATCTACTTAAAAAAGGTTTAAATGTGTCAAATAAAAAAAATTGAGTTATAAGGATAATGATTGCAGCTGGTCAGAGTGGGTTCCTGTGACACTGATGGATACAGAAGCATTGCTGGAGATGTCAACACAAAGGTAAACAGAATCTGACAAGGAGACAGATTCTGCTGTCAAAAAGAGATAAAAGTGGCCTTCCATTTTGTATTTGTTTGCTGTGCTTAACATCATCAGTACACCACCACTGATTCTCTCAGATTAATTAATCTGGTGGGAAGACTCTCATAAAATACATTTGTTCAAGGTAACATCTGTTTTAGGTTACTTACTCTGTCCTCTGTTTAATTTCTCGTAAATATATTTTATTCCATTTTTTGTGAACATTTGCCTAAGTTTACTGAGACAATAAAAATGTCATGTTGTTATATTTGTTGAGTGAAGGCCTTTTCCAGAGTGCAGTCCTCTAATTATGTGCACTGTGTACTCTATTTGTTTTATAAAAATGTATTCAGTGGCAATATGTTTCCTCAACATAAGAATTTTTTTCTGCTCCTGATATGGCTAAGTAATGTTTGTGAATTGTTTATTTGATCCTTGCTTTTCCCTCACTAATTGATGAATACATTAGTTTACTAATGAAATGTGTTCATTATTTGACTACATTGCAGATGGTTGAATACTATTAAGAAAGATCTGCAATATTTTCTACTTTTAACTTTTAATCATTGCTAACTCTCTTATATCACCCAATTTGACATCCCATTTTGCCCATCACCCGACCCACATTAATTTCTCTTCAATATGACTCACATAACCATTAAAAAAAAAGAAAAAAAAAAAAGACGTAAAAAGTTTCCCAGACCATAGCAGGCTTTTGTATTACAGCTCCCAGGGCTTTCTTTAGTATGTCTAAATGGTCTGTTAGGAACCACAAAACTCCCCCAAAAGTGTACCCACTGCTGTTTCTGCCTCAGGTTCACCAGGAACAGCTTCTCCAGACCACGATGCACACTGTACCCTTGGCACAGTTCCAGCAATGCTGGATCAGGTGATCCTCAGAGACCCTGGTAATTCTTGGCTATGTACATGTATGATAGGCCAGGAGAGAACCACAATGTCTCCTGATTTCATTGTATAGGATCTTCTGAAGTATGTTTGTATCTTTCAGAGTATTACAGCTGCAGCCAGAGCTTACTGATGTTTATAACTTATGATGTCCAAACAGAACAAATATCACGGTATGTAGCTGAAAGCATTTGACCATAAAAGTTTATAGTTAAGAAAGCAATAGGTTTAATGGACTGTGTCCTGAAAAATCCAACTTTAGCTCCTGTGTTGGCCTCTAATATTTTTTCTAAACTGTGCAAAAGAGCCTGGTGATTTGTGTCAGCTGTGTTTTGTCAATGTTCCATTCTTGCCTAGAGGCTTTGGTCCAATAGGTAGGATGTGTAAATGGGTTTTCTTTTTCACTTCAGAACTCTTCTCACGTTTCACTTCATCTCTCTTGCATTGTGTGCTCCCCTTGTGTAACACAGGAATAAAGCTTATGTCATTTTTTTTGCAATGAATTATTTTTATTTATAATTTTAGATTATTTACTGACTGTTCTGTAAAATGCCATTGCTATTACATGTTTGTATCAAACTAGCACAATGGGATTCCAGCTTCAGTTGGGTTCTAGGCACCACAAAAGAGATTGATAATAAATAGTAATGAAACAAAAATATTTGTTAGAAGATGAGGAATTTTCCAGTTTGGAGCATCTTATAACTCATTCTGTCATGACTATTATATCTTATGTAATATTCGATTTAAGCAGAATAGGTAAAACTCATCTTCTGTAAAACTGTGCTTATAAATTTAAGCAGTATAAAATATTAATTCAACCTCAACCAGTGAGAAACTCTTTTAAGTTCATGTTTTATTTCACTTCTGAAATTCAGTCTTAGTATTTTTAACAGTATTCCCTGACCCAGCTGTCTTTCAAGAAAGAAAGGTATATTTTAGCCAAACTTTAATTCCTTTACTTTGAAACAATAATAAAGTAGATTTAAACCAATGTCCTCTGGAAACTGGGAGATTATTGCACTGTGATCTCTTTGTTCTAGCTGTCTAATTTGTATAGACTAATCTGTAACCAGACAGCACATTATACTTAATGTAGAAATGTCAGTTTAAAAACTTCACTATGAGAGTGATGCAAGAAAAAGACAAAATTCAATGCATGCTTATGTGACATCAAGGTGATACCTTCACCTAGAGATGCAATAGAGGGTATGAACTGGCCTTCCTGTCCTATAGATTCTCTGTCTGAAAAGTGTGACTAGTGGTGTATTATGAAGTAGAATTTGTGCCACAGAATTTTACATTTCAATAAATGTACACAAAAAAAAAAAAAAAAAAAAAAAAAAGTTCTTACGTTTTTAATAGGCTCACAGATGTCCTTAGAAGGAAATAGGTCAGATTACAAAATAAACTCTGCAGCTTCTTGTTGATTAAGAACTGTGTCAGAAGACCACCTTTCTGAGGTCAAATTTTTCTCTTTTGTGTTCAAATCATTCAAATTCCCTTTATTTTTTAATTGGGTTCTCTAATGAAATCATGGCAACAAAATTTACAGCTCAGAGCAATCTTGACTCTATGGGCCACACTCACTACTCTCCAGTGAGAAAGGAATTCCTAATGTCCAAGCATAGGGATAAAGCAGTACCATAATAATATGTATCTTTTTCCTCTAAAATATTATACTTATTCCACCATAAATGGGATATACTAACTTATTCAATATCCTGTAGTTTTTCTATGTTCATGTCTTGATTTCATTTCACGATGGGAATTGAGCATTCTATTGATCACAAAGGCTTGAAAAAGGGGTGGGTTCATGCTTCCTTTCAAAATTCCTGTCTCCGGTTTACTGGTGAGAGGAGCATGACAGTCTGCTCTGTTGTTTTCTCTCTGATATTTAAACTGGTTTTCTCCCATTTTTCCCCTTAGTAATGCCATTGCCTTTCACTGATGGAGTATAGATTTTGAAGAACTTAGGAGTCCAATTGCCTTTGCCAAGGAGTCGAGAAAGATTTCTTCACTCTCAGGTAAAAATGGTGTGATGGATTTGCTCAGCTTCCTCAAAGTCAATAAAGGGTATACACTTCTTGGAGAGGATTCAGGAATTTCTATTAGTCATCTATAAGAATATTGTGTCCAGTGCGGATAAAGATCGAATAACCAATTTTACTAAGTAAGGAAATCCTGGAATTTCATTAGTGGACCTTGAAAGAAGAAGACTAGAGATGAATCAGTCTTCACAAACTAATATCTTCATTTGAGTTACTTTCACCTATTGCACAGCTGTGTAAGATGGTACGATAAAGAAGACTAATGAGAATAGCTTTTGGAGCATCCTGAAGAAAACTCTATCTCTGTAATGTATTATACACTGTAAGTCTTGTAACTTGACCATTTTAAAGGACTGGAAAATTAAGTTAATACACTGAATCCTGCTGCTTAAATCGTTCCTGTTATTTCAATTACCTCTATATTCAATTACTTGTTGAATTTTATTTTGATCAATCAGCTTTGGCTACGAACTCTCTGTCACCACTGTGACAGATGGTTCTAAGCATTTTTAGTCTATATTGGTGGGATACATATGTTTGTTTTTATGAAGCCTCCTCAGTTTCAAAAGAATTGAAGGTAACTATTGTAGACGCTCAGAGAAACTGCAAGAAAAATTATCAGACTTGAATTCTGAAATCTTTTGAATCAGACAGCAAGGTGCCCAAGGAAAACGGAAATCAAGGCCAGTAGCTCAGCCAGTAGAGGGAACTCTTACACAGTACAAAGTCAGGCAGGAATACAAGGTAATACATTAGGGATATAAATATGCATGAACGTGTACATTGCAAAAATCCAACAGTAGTTTTTGGCTTCTTTGTACATAGCACATTGACCTTTGTATTTTCATCCAACCTCAAATTATTGCAATGAAAGTATAATTATGTTAAATACAAGACTGAAATAGTTCAAAAGTCATTTTGCAAAACTTAGTGAGTGTTTAGAGGGAAGAATAAGGAACATCTGTTCTAACTACTCTTTTTATTAAAACCTGCAATTTGTTTTTGAGAGTGGTAAAACAGCATCACCTTTCCCTGAAACATTTCTGTTAGAGAATTTTGTTCACAGAATACAATTGTTTCCCTCATAAATTTTCCATGCTGTGACCATGTGGCTTAATTCAAGTGTTTTGCTCCCTATGCACAAGACAAATATTGCTGACTAAAGTGAGCAACATGTATCCTTATGCTGGCCTCATGGGTTAGATCTACAGCAGCGCTTAGCATCTCTCTCACCGGAAGAGACATCTAGATTTCTATAAATGGGTTTAGGCATTAAGTATTTCAAAAAATGCTTTCAGCAAACACTAAAGATTTGTCCCCATGTCCCTGTTGTGTTTTGTCTAGATCCACAGCTATCAAACGTTTAAAACTCTAATAATTCACTTTCTGAGCCTTTGATAATCGACTGAGTGATGACTGTTTTTCATTGTCTAATCAACCCAGATATTGCTTCAGGACTCATTTAGTGAGAGTTTGCGAGAACACTTAGTTTTCATTGGATAAAATATCTTTTGCTGTTTCTGTTTGATGCTGGCGTCAGCCCTAAAGTTTAAGATTCTACATTTGTCAAAGGCATCTAGTAATGGATGAGCCCTTATAATTAGGAATATTGCGATCTGTATTCCTGCAACCCATTCCTGTCTGGCAAACCAAATGCAGTGTTTACTTTTTCTTTCTTGCAGCACTTCATAAGCTTTCTTTCTGTTATGAGCATTGCATCATTGCTGACCTTCTACAGAAGAAGATTCTCATTCATTTTGTGGCCCTGACCAAGTATTTTTGTTAATTTTTAATCTTACTGTTTGTATTTTCTGTCTCCCTAGTTTTGGTAGTTTCTGCACATTTTGTGATTGGTAGTCATGACCTTATTTCTGATTATTATGAATGTATGTCAAAATTTTTTTAAGTCCTTTGTGGTGTCTCTCTTTCATCTATGGCAGCAGAACAAGAGAGGTACACAGTAGACTGGATTATGTTTTCTCAGTGCTTTAAATTCAGGGTAACATCTCTCAGGACATATATTCATTCAGTGTTCAATGAACATATACTTTTCTCAGCACTTTCTCATTTCCTAAAGAAAGGCAGTATGTTCCCATACCAACAGGTTGTGATGGACATTTTGACACGTAAATAAGTGATCTTTTTTTTAATCCCGCTCATGTCACTCAATCACCAAGGCTGATAATTATCTTTTTCAGTTTCCATGGAGTTCAGACAGCTCTTTTCATCAAAGGAAGCTGAAAACCCAGTATTTAGGTCTGTCCTTACTTACAATGCATTTTGTGATTTTAGAAGCTATTCCATATGGAACCCACCCTGTTTTGCTTTTTCTCACTTGGAACATTTTGTTACACATTTCCTGACTTTATTTGTTAACACTTCAGCCTTTTTGGTCCGATAGGAGTAAAGGCACCATAAATTACTTTGGATCTGCCACTTGTAACACCAACAGAAATATCCCAACCTAGGCAGAATTGTGGTTCCATTTGCTCAGTACTGCATCCACACTGATCATCTCTTCCAAACAGATAGTGCCCGTTAGCCTTCTAGATGTTGCTCTGTAATTTCCAAACTTGAGCAAGGCGTCATTTAGGATTATCATATGGACATGTCAGATCTGATATCTCCTAGTCCAGGCATCTACGTTGACACATAAATATCTGCATTGTCAGTGAAAGTATGTTTAAACCAAAACTTGAATAAATTTAGCAAAGATCATCATACTTAACTTTGCATTGAGGAGAGACTGTAAAAAATGGCTAAATGTAGTATTTGTACATTAATCATGAAGATACATTCTTTTCACTTACATAAAGCAAATATCACTGAAGGCAGTCTGGGAAAGTCAGTTCTATCCTTCATATGACAGGGTTCTTTGTGGTCCTCACAGTGAATCTTTGGAACCTGGTTAAAGGGAAAAGAAAGAAAAATTATATCACAAGTAACACAGTGGGAAAGAGCCGGGAAATAATGGAAATCACACCACATTCCCCCAGCAGCCCCCCTCTAGAGCATTAGATCAAAGTCTTTCTATTTTAGAACCAAAGCTTCTTTATATTAAATACCAAGAAAGTATGTTTAGATAACATTAAGAGACTGACTTAAACCATAAAAGTCAGGAATTCAGAATTAAGGCTGACACTCAGATCTTAAATCACACAGTGGAGAAAGGCAGAGGTGGGGATGGGAAGGTGAACTCAGGCACAGCAGTGTAAGGTGAGGATGGAAAGTGAGACCTATCTTGGCATCTTTCTACCTGTGTCACTGGAAAAGGAAAGGTTGAGTTTTTAAGGGTTTATTAATGGCTGTTATGCCACTGCTTTCCCTTTATTTTTTTCTGAAAGATTGGCCAAGTAAATATATAAAATATATTTGCTCATCTCAAATCAACTATGCTTTCTGTAGCTGTCCTGTCCAGCCAGGAAAAGAAAAGGTGATGTGATTAGTCAGGTTTGTTTTCTTTTTCTTCTGAGATTCATGCTGCTCTTAGCCCCACTGGTATTAAGTTATAAGTATCCTATTCTGAAAGCTTTATGCCTTGGTTTTTTTTTTAATTTAATTGAAACCCCAGTTATCCTTATAGATTTTCCTATACAACTTCAATAGGATATAGTGTTTCCCTTCTTACATTTTTTAACAGATTGTTTTTTAAAAAGCTGAATTTTTACACCCAGAATGTAACTAAAGTGACTAAAGTGATCGCTCTGTATAGACACATACAGACTGTATAAACACAATATTCATGGCTGGGATTATTCACAACAAAAGAAAAGGGAATATTATAAATGCTACAATGTTTGTTCTCTGTGAGCAAAAAATTATTATTTTACATCATTGAGAACAAAGTAATCGATTTTAATTTTAAATGTACATTAATGTGCTCTTGATAAGAAACACTTCACCTATGTGTAAGGCTAAAAGTGACAACTCTGAAAAGTCTGTTGCTGTTAGAACTTGTTTGCCTTGTGATTTAGTTTCTATTCAAGATTTTCAGATATTTACTCCTGGTGTGCTAGTGTTATATGCTGGGTGTCAGAAAAAACAATTCCTCTTTAATTTATAAAAATTAGAAAGAACACAGATTGTAATAACTTTAAGTATTAAAATACTGAAATACTTTTTCAATATACATACGTTTATTATAAAATATTAAAAATAAAAAAAAGCAATACACTTTCCTCTTATTTGATAAAAATAAATGAAAAATACTGAAATATAAAATGAAAAAATAATCTGAAAGCTTCATGTCTTATTTTTCCATCTAGTCTTCATAATCATAAAGAAACATTAAGTAAAAGATGATGGGACACACCACGCACTGCTTTCTGTTTTGGTTTGCTGGAATAGGAGCTGAATGTTGCTAGGTAGTCTCACAGAGAAACTTGGCTCCTATCAGTGTTGTTCAGAAAGAGAAAGGACTGAACAATCCCATTATTGTTCATCTATATTTTGAAATGAAATGTTCATTGCTGTATTTGATCTTCACATTGTTCACAATGAATTAGCACTGGGATTGTTTTGGAAAGAAGTTAGTGCATTTGGATACTAATCAGAAAAACTGTAATCATGGGCAAGTAGGAAAAGCATAAACATATTTGTACAGGAAACCTGATTTAAGAGAATATATATCTAAGCAGGGCAAAAATACAGAACATGTGAGCAGAGCATGATTGTGTAGAAAGGATGATATTTACATAGTGCATCAATACCTGAGGCAGATATATAAACATTTTCACTTTTTCAATTCAGAGAAAAAGTGATATTGACAATATTTTGCAAACTGTATTACTTTAATGCTTTTCTGTTGATTTTTTCCATCAGATTTTTAATGTCATCATTTGAATTAAAAAGAATAACTAGGCTGCATTTCAAAGAAAAAAATGGTTTAAAGCGTGAAGAAATAATAAAATTATTCTTATTTTCATTTAAACATGTAAAAGTGAAATGTGTCTTCAGTTTCTAAAACTCCACTTGATTATTTTGATTTTTTTCTGCTCAATTAAAGAAGAATAACTCTCCTTTTATGTGGAATATAGATTTGCTTTTCAGTCTGTAGCAGCGGAACAAAAATAAATGAGAATCTTCTGGTTAATTGTTCATGGAAAAAGAGTGAAATTTTACTTCACGCAAAACAGTAGCCAGCGTATCATTGGTTCTTATCATTTTTTTTTTCAGTTTCTGTTCCATTCAATAAAAACATTTTACATATAAAAATTTGATTTTAATGCAATTTACAGGTCTGATAGTCTTTATAAGTTTTAGTTCCTACAAAGTTCTAAGTACAAAAATATTTGAAAGACATCATTATTTTTTACTGGAGACCATCAATAAACAGGCTTATATGTTTATACGATATTGCATAATTAGTACAAATACCGGCTTTAAATCTAGTAAATATTAAGAAAGCTTTCATGCAGTTGAAAGTTACGTAAAAATTAACTGTATTTATAGAATTGTTTTTTAAATTTCTATCCACATGGTCTTTTCCATCAGAGGGTATTAAAGTATTTGATGAAATTAATTAAACAACATGACATACATGTTATATATTTCACATTAAATATCTTGTCTTCTTTTAAAGGATATATACTTAAGTGTAAAGAAATGATGAGTGCACTGATATGGTGTAAGGAAGTGTCATGTAGGCTTATCTGAAGAGATGCCAAAATCAGATACAATCTGTAAGACCAACCTATCTTAGCAGCATGGCTGCTGACCTGGATTTTTTTGTGGGGTTTTTTTGGTGTTTTTGTTGTTTGGATTTATGTATATTTTTTTAACTTTATTTTTTATTACACTTTTAAATGGGCTAGCTCTGATACAGTTCTGCATTGTGCCAGGTGGACAAAACATTAGTGATATTTTGAAACCAGGGCAGAATTCAACTTCTGTTTCTTTTCGACAGAAGTAATGGCATGTAGACAGAAGCAGATGTGCACTAGCAGATAGGCATATACAAAACTAAATGTATTAGTGCTGGAATGATACTGGCTTCTCCAAATGATATCTGTCTGACATTGTTTAATGCTAACACAGTAAAATTGGACACTGCAGAGGAGGTAAAAACACAAATCAAAGACAGTTTTATCATAAACTGAAAACTCTATCTATATTTGTTTATTCTAATTTAAAAGTTAAATCTAGTCTTACGTAAAAAAAAAAAAAAAAAAAAA
>VZRV01005745.1:229861-275843 GCA_013398115.1 Falcunculus frontatus | reverse complement strand
AAAAAAAAAAAAAAAAAAAAAAAAGAGAAAGTAATTAAAGTGGCCATAAGGTTATCTTTGTTATATTTCACTTTAAAGTATATAGTTTTTACTTAAATTCTGATGCCTGTCCAGATGTTGCTGTTACCATTTTGGAATCTGTAGCTTAGAGTTTTCCAGAGTAATCTTTTTGTCTTTGTTTAAATAGGTCAAAGATATCCATCCTAAATTTGAGAAATGTGGATGCTTAATTCCAGTTTCGGATAATTCACAGCACAAAAATGCAAACTTCTTAAGATAAACATTATTGTGGAAATGCTGACAAACTTTTGTCTGGTACTGAAAAGAGGGATTCTGTAATCAGAATTAGGTTAACTACACTTTATCCTTCCTTATTATGATTGGCTTCCTCAAGTTAAGACAATAAAGTGAAGCTACCAACATACATGCAATTGATCTTCACTGCTTTAATGTAATTAGCTCTTAGTTCTCTCCCTAGGTCCTCTGGATATGTTTAAATTTTGAAAGTGATTCAAAGAGATGCCTTAATTATTACTGTATACAGTTAATACATGCTGCATAGAATCTCAGCAGTGAGCACCTACAAGTTCTGCCCTCTGCCTCTTTTCTCTGTGTCTGCATTCAATTTCCATGTTTCTAACAACCAAACGTGCAGTCTCAACACACCCTCAAAACAGATTAATCGTTGCTCTATTATAGCTTGCATATATCCTGGACTTGGCATTTGGCTGATTTACATGAAGGATACTTTTTTTTGGTCTCTTTTCCAGTGTCTTGATATATAAAATTGACAATATCTTTCTGATAAATATGCTGTCTTATGTCTTTATTAGGATTTGACCCCATATGCTTTAGCAACACCCTTCTTCACACAAGCTTGTATTAGAAATGAAGAATCAAGAGACCTAGTGAGCACATTACTAAGCAAATCTGTCCTGACTAAAAAAAATCTGTTCAATCTTTGGTAGCATCATATATAGTGTAGTTCTGCATCATAGCAGTCAACATGTAGAGAGCCTCCTGTTTTTTTTCTGGGTCTTGTTGTCTGCTTATTGACCCTGCAAATTAAGAGCACATCCATTGTATCAAACTAGCTGTGTTTTCCCTGTAGTTAAGAGCTTTGGGAACTTGCAAGCGTACCTCTTGTATGCAGATGCTGTCTATAAATAAAGAAAAGACACTGTTGTTATTTAGAGTGATACAGGGCTATGATAGACTAATGCGTGCATTCATTTAAAAACAGGAAGAGGATAAAAAAAAACAAAATAGAAGATTTCAGATAAAAATTGTCACAAATATTTAGTCAGAACAAAAGAGGGGTAGAGTAATACAGTAATGTTATACTTTTATGAAACCTCTTCCTCCTGTGAATGTCAGGACAGGGAAGCTAAAATACATCAAGTGACAAAACAGCCTAGTTAAGAATCTAGAGCTGAAAGTAGGAGGCCCTGGAGGGCCACAAAATGTGCAGCAGAGCTTTCTTGAAGTCACACATTACATAATGTTGCTCTTCCAACATCCCACCTGATGAAATGTCATGCAGCCATGGAGTTTCCAAAGGCCATATTGAGAAATTCATAAAACTGGCAGGACTTTCCATGAGAACAACTTGTTTTTGACAAAAAGGTTGGGGTTTTTTTTTTTTTCAGAAGAAAAATCAATTATGTTCCTTTTCTGCAATTTTCTGATGAAATCTACACATAGATAGAGTGAAAAATCTGTCTTCTATTAATATCAAAGCATTGAGTTTTAGCCTTCTTTTATGTCTGCGGTGTGATTTTCAGATATAAATGATTCTCAGAATTTCCCAAGGACTTAATAACTATCATGGATCTATCTTGTGCCTTCTCATGTATCCAGCAGGGACCAAGACCACATCCTCCAGCAGAACACCACAAATGATAGTTGTTAGTTATGATTACATCTAGCCATACTCAAGAATGTTCGTTAAGTCTGATAACTGAATATCATTAATATCTGTACAGGCATGCAATCCAATCTTATAACAACTATGAATTTTGTAGTTTCCTGGGATGATATAAAAAAGCAAACTCATTTTGAGTGAAAAATGTTTCTTTTAGAGGCTTGGAATTTTACTCTTTTTAATTTTAGTGTTCCCTGTTGTTCTTGTATCACAAGCTATTGAATTCAGCAGCACCTGAAACAGCTCTATAAACTCTATGCCTGTTTCTTTTACCAACTCTTCATTACTTAAACTTCTAATATCCACTTCTCTGGAAATAAGTGGATAGATCAATTTAATTTTTTGCAATACCAGTTATTAAAGGGTATGTTGTGAATTGGTTATTTTTTATTTCTAAGTACTTATAGTAAACTTGGGATTTACTTGGAGTTATATTAAGAGATACTACAGAAGTTTGCATGTTTTTTTTTTTTTTTTTTTTTTTTAATGGTCTCTTCCATTTTGAAAGTAATGATGATTATCCTCAAAAAGTGTGTGTTGGTAGATATCACCTCCTGTCACAAGAAAACATCATCTTTAGCTTGAACAGCTTCGTATAAAGCCCCAGGAAACTAAATCCATGTGATACTACCAAGCTAGAAAACAGTGAGTCAGAGAATGAAACCTAAATCACCTGGACTAATTCAAGTTTTATGCTTTTAGCTATGTCGCTGAACTGAGCCAAAATGCTACCAGTTCCCATAGTTCACACATGCTCATGTGTGAATTTTTAGTAGCAACCACTATCATGCAAGTTCAGAACCATTTCAAAGATCTGGTTTAGTGATGAGCCCTTTGGTAGTTCCAGTAACAAATAAAGGGCTCACATACTGGACACTAAAATAACTACAGTGAATGAATCTATTAAAATAGATATATTTTGAAGTATAAAAGGAGTTATTAAGATGTAAAGAGAAGAAAAAAATAAAATAGAAGTGTAAGGAAAAGGTTATAAGGCTGGGTTGGGAGCATGAAAACCGGAGTCAATATTATACAAATGTTGTAAGGGGTGATTTTCATTTATTTCAGAGCATTTCCAATTAAAATTTTACTGGAAAGAAAATCCTTGGCATTAATTAGTTCTTCTAAGAGAAAGATAATCTCCAATAATTAAAGGGTTAGAATTAATCCTTTTTTAAGAGAGAACATCCACCTTGTTCACATTAAATTATTCTTCTGAACATATTTTAAAAGGAAAGAAATTGTTCAATAGGTACGTGTTCTCTTGAAAACCATCAAATGAAGGAATTTACAAATTCAATTTTCTTTGCAATGACTTGAAATACGCTACATCAGATTATCTTTATTATTATCTACCATAAAATACAGTGTAAACAGCCTGTGTTCATACTCGTGGCCATTGTAAAATTTCTGTGCTGTTGTGTTGGCACTTAGAAATATCAGTTTTCAAGTATTTCTCTAACGTCAGTATATAGAATGTCATATAGGAAATGCAATCTATGTTTTAGATCAGTACCACGGGAAGTTAATAAACTTTTTCAGTAAGTCTTTCCTCTTCAGTTTTAAGATGCCACCCTCACAATACTGTGAACTTGCCTCAGTGTGAAATGCATGAAATGAAACTGAAATAGTGGAAAACTCTGAGTTGCACACTTAAAAATTATTTCATCTGGTATAGTTTCAACATTGCATTTATGTCTTCCAGTTCCCTGTCAGAAGCTACCATATACAGCAACTCCTAAGTCAGATGCTAATTATAAAGATAAGATATAAAAATTTGGAAATATGACTGTTACAAGTATGTGTGCTCTCTAGAGAAAAATAAGAGTTTGAATAAATTCAGTTGAACAGTAAAATGCCAAAACATGCCTTGAAATTAATTAGGAAGATGGTGAGCAGCCTGATTGCTGGACACAGGTTTTGTATTTTCTTTGCAGATTTTCACAAATTAGTGAAGAGGGAGCTAGCAGAAAGTAAGCAAACACATGCAGCAGCAAAATAAGTTTTGTAAAAAAGCTGTAAGGATGAGCATTAGCATTGGGGAGGTAGATAATGCTGAGGATTATCAGATACCCCTTCCAGACAGGAAACAGAAGTTTCTTGTTAAAAAAAAAAAAAAAAAAAGTCATTTTTAGATTCTAAAATGACTGTATCAATAGATTATTTGGTGATATAATAACCCTAAAAGGATGACAATGGTCAGATACTTGAAATTTAGAATGGAAAATATTATCTCTCTACTTTGAAGAAGAATTAGGGGTTTTTTATTATGTGGTTTTTTCCTTTCTTTTCTTTTTTTCCTTCTTTTCCATAAACTCCAGATTCTGGAATATCTGAATGAATCTGATTATCTAATTAATTTAATCACTGCATGATAATGGCCACAGTTTCTTTTTCAAGCCAAAGAAATGCTTAACTAGACTTTGGATTGGGTTCTGTTATGTTTCCTATTACATTAGGTTTAGGTGAGGTAATGAATGGGTCAGAAAGTAAACTTAGCCCATCCCTCTATTTACGTCTTACTTCAGAATACATCCCATTGATTTAATTTGAATTCCTCATGGGACTCTAGTAGTCTGGTCTGAATGTGTGTCAATTAGGAAGATAAAAACCCGATTCCCAGAACCCTCCTTACATATGTTATATATTCATTACATAATCTTTCTTGCTTCTTCTTTCAGTCACAGCATATTACCTATGCTCCCGGGCAAACTCCAAACTCTAAATAGTCCCACTGGAATGTGGAAGTATCTTGGGTAAACTAGTCTCCTTTTCTTTGCCTTCTGAAAATTAAAACAGCAAAGTATGTGTGAAAGCTGCTTAATCCAAGCGTCAAATAACAGGTCCCTGCATTTAAAACATGGCTGGTTTCTTCATCTTTCTTTCTGATTTCTGCATCCTTTCCTGGCAGACATTAATCTTCCTCTCTTTAATACAGAATGCTGAAGGAAGGAAGGGGCACCAATTAAGCCTCTGTTATCTCGGTAAAGACAGGCAATTTCTTCACTAATTGAATTAAAGATTGTGGAGGGCAGCCATTTGCCTTTAATCCAAATTTGTTTCTGTAATTAATAAAACATGTCTCTGATGCTGAAAAGTTACAACCATAAACTTAACTAATATTTGACCTCAAGGAAAGATCTTTTTTTCTAATACATGGACAAATGTATTTTCAGCAAAGTATATTCAGTAATATCAGCAACTGTGGGCTTGGGGATTTGTTTATGTGTAAGAAAATATTTTCTTAAAAAGAAAGAAGATTACACTAGATGGTAGTATAAACCCTCATAAATGGATAGCTTTCTCACAGAGAGAAACAGCAAATGTAATGCCTACAGGACATCACTGGATAAATAATGTAGCATATTGAATGTGAACCTGTGCCTTGATAGAAACTTTACATTGTGTTTGGATGCTGGCACATTTGAGGAATCTGAGGGTATAGTTTTCTTTTATGTTACAGCCACATAAGAATGAAAATAAAAATATTCCTTTTTTTATTGTTCTACTTTTCCTTTTCATTTGGTTATAAAACTAGAATCACAATTGAGCATGTTCACTAGCATCCCAACCCTCCTACACATTTGTAGTTGCCCATATGGAGGTGTCAGATATAATCTGAAAAATGGGATTAGTATCAACGTTCACAGTTATTACTCTTGTGGCAACCATTTCACAGAAAAGACAGCACACTCCACTGCGTACCAGTGTGTTATTGTCACAGGAGGCGCAGAAAACAATATGTTTATGCAGCTTCTAAAGTGATACTTTAACTGTGGGATAGAATCACCAGCAGTGTTTAAGGAATAAAATAGTCTCCAACCCAGTTAGCTATCCAGTATTCTTATCATTTTACCAATTTTTAAATCTATTTCCTGAGATCTAAAGCATTTTCCAACAAACCTATAGAGAAACATGATGCAATCTTTGTCAGAAACAGTCCTTTACAAAGTATCTCTGTTCACTTTTCATTTCTGTAGATTCCAAGTTAACAAGATTCTTAATTTTTTGCCCAAGATTCTTAACTTTATTATGTCAACTTGATGATTGAGATTTAACACAGAGTATGAAAGATCATAACTCATTTTTATGAAAACACTGGAATGTAGGTCACATGACGCACAATATATTTCAGTGGGCACTACGTGGAACTTGAAGTGATGGATTTTTACCCACATTATTTTGGAAATACCAATTAATTTTACATTTAATTAAATGAGGAACACATATTTAAAAATAAGTTGAAGACTTCAAATGAAAACTCTACAGATTAGCACTGAATGTTCATACTCTACATTTTCTTCATGAATATTCAATTAAATGGCACAAACTCCACAAGCTCACAGTTTTCTTGCTTTCCAAAGGTCTCTAAAAATAAAAGACCTAATTTGCTAAAATAATAGTTGGAGGTTTATGCTGGAATTATATTAAAGATGCCAAGAGTATCACACTGGTATTCTATTGGGATAAAGTCATAGTGATTTAGGACTGAAAAATTTTAAAGCTTACTGAATTTGTTTCACTAAGACAAAGGTCTAAACATCTGAAGAAATAACTTCATTAAAAGACCACATAACATGCAGAGACACACATCCAAGCCCTGAGAGCTTGCTTGGAAGCCTCTTGTCATGTAGTACACCATTCTTCTTTGTCATGAAGGTGAAATAGGGTGAAACTAGCACTGCAGTTAATGAAAATACAATGTCCAGCGTCTGCAATATAAAAAGGTTTATTCAAAGAAATGAAAAAATGAATTCAGAAACATAAACTAAAGGGAGAAAAAAAAGAAAAATAAAATGAAAAAATTGACCCACAGAATACAGTTACTGAAAAACAGAAGTTTAATTTCTTAAACAGTATAAATCAGCACAGCTTCCGTGGCATGAACAGATCATTGCCAGTAAACCCAAGAGCTGGGAAAAAAGACATAAAGGCTGTTATGGAGGAAATGAAAGGATTAGAGCAACAGAAGATTCAGAAACACCCTTTGTTTTATTGCATACACATCTGTGCTTCTTAAATATATGTGTGTGCATTTGAAACCAGATGTAAAGTTTAGATTTAGTATTTTTTTACATTTTTAATATTTGGATAACTTAAAAACAGATGGTCCAAGTGAAGAACTATCAGTGTTTTTAAAAATGTGGAAAATTCTTGAAGAACATACTTCTCAGAAAAAGGCAAAGTGAAATAAAAGTATTGTACAAAATATCCGCCTCTGCACTGACAAAATAAATAAATCAAAACATGATTGTATGCTGGCAGGAATAGCACTGTCATATCATTTCCAACTGTTGCACACTTGATCTGAATTCTGGTCAGAAAGCCACAGTAGGTTGCTATTCTGGCAGAATATGCCCATTATGTGTCTCAGTGTTCAACAGAAAACTATGATAAGCATCAAAGACCAGAGAGTTGATGAGAGCATGAAATAGAGAGTTTCCTACTGTGGAGTGTTTACCGTTCTCATTGTGGGGGAGACAGCTTGGATGAAATAGGCAAGCCACTATTATGTGATTAATAAATATAACATCAGACTACATCCACTCAATCTGGAAACAATTTTTATTTCTTTCCAAGGTGGGATAAATCACAGAATCTCAGAATAACCTGAAATGGAGGGGACCGGCGAGGACCACTGAAGTCCAAATTCTGGCACTGCCCAGCACAGCCCAAGGAACCCCACCATGTGCTGAGTTCATTGTCCAAATGTTTCTTGAACTCAGACGGGCTTGCTGTGACCACTTCCCTGGGGAGCCTGTTCCCGTGCCCAACCACTCTCTGGCTGAAGAACCTTTTCCTAATACCAGCCTAAACATCCACTGACTCAACTTCAGGCCATCCCCTTGGATCATCGGAGAGAAGAGGTCGGTGTCTGCCCCTACTCTTCCCTTCATGAGGAAGTGTAACTGTGGTGAGGTCTCCCCTCCATCTCCTCCAGACTGAATAGACCAAGTGACCTCACCACTCCTTGTACGACTTCCTCTCTAGGCCTGACTGCAGTGCCCCTTACATTTCTAACGTGATCTGCTTCCAGTTATTACACTTATACTAAAATCTCTTATTTAATTAGAAAGCAATGTTCATTTTCATACAAACATATATGCAGATATGTTATTCTTCAGTATTCTTTCTTCCCTGAAATTACTGAAGTACATTTGGCATGACAGCCTTGTACTGTCTGTGTGTTGGTGGTACCAGCAATAACAACATTTATGAATTTAGATACTTCTGTTCTCTGCATCTTCAGGATTTATATGTGTGCTTGTTAGGAAGTAATTGCAGACCTTGCACAGGTTTTATTGTGTTCTTATTTATTCTCACAGAAACTATTGGTGTTGAAACGTTTGCTGTTCTTTTTTTCTGTTCAATTCTTGTGTGAAAAAAACTTATTATTTTTATCTGTCTTATCTGTGATAATCCCAGGAGTAACACAGAAACTGAGAAAAACTGCCACCCAGCTGATCTTCAACATCCTCATGAGGGGAAGTGGAGTATGATGTCTTTGTTCTCATGACCACTGACACAACTCAAGGAAATGGCATGAAGCTGAGTCAGGTAAGGTTTAGGTTGGATATCAGGAAAAAGTGTTTCACTGAGATGGCTGCTGAGCATTTGAACAGGCTCCCCAGGGAAGTGGTCACAGCATCAGTCTGACGGAGTTCCAGAAGAGTCTGGACAATCCTCTCAAACACATGTTGTGACTCTTGGAGTGTCCTGCACAGGGACAGGATTTGCACTCAGTGATTCTGACGGGTCCCTTCCAACTCAGCATATTCTATGATTCCATAATTCTATGTGCCATGCTCAATGTTACATCACTCTTTCTGGCCCTTGGCTCCAACATTCTTGGATCCATATTGACTTAGATACAAAAAAAGTTGTAAAATATCCTTATTCAGTCTGTGGACAAGCAGTTAAATTCTTTTCTCAAGAGGGGAGAGATGGGGTCTCAAAGACTTTTGGCCTATGGAAAAAAAAAAATTAAAACAAGAGTCCTATTTGCAGAGTGAATATTTTATCCAATAATTTTATATGCAAAAATCGTGAGACTATGGTTGTGATGCACTATACTGGATTCAGAATATAGATGTTCAGAACACTTGTAAGGATATTAAGCAGGTTGAAGTAATACTCATGTTGACAATAAACAACACTGTTAAAGCAGAAGAGTAATTCCTGGATAAGATTTGCTCCTGGTACTCAATCCTCAAGGACAGTCTACCTTTTAAATATAGGTATTGTAGATTAATCTCTTGGTATTAAGCAATAAAATTCACGAAAATCCCATTTTAAGAAAACAAAGTAGAAATTCTGCATATAGTTTCTGTTGCCTGTTCATCCAGGGACCTGCTAAGTTGCTCTCTGCTATCTTTTCATATTGTGTCTGCAGACAGTTTAAAAAAAAATTTTGATTCAGTGTGGTTTTCCGTGAAACATCCAGTTTAAATTATTTCCAACCTTGATGCTCCTGTGATAAAATTCTTTGTTGCTTTTTTGTGGTTTTTGCTTAGAACATGATGCTCCCACATTTGGTGAGGCTTTGCCAAAGCCACATGTGTCTCTTGGCCTGTTGGACAGTAGAAAATAGAAAGATCCATCAATCAAAAAAATTGAGAAAAGCAACTTATGTTGAAGACTTTCAATTTCTTTCCATTTTCATTTTGATCTAAGTTAGACTATTTAGTGCTGTGTTCTGGCCCACTGGATGCTGTTTGATCACTTGGACTACAGTCAATACATTCTTGTATGTGCTTGGAGTTTTGCTTGTTTGCCAAATGCATCACTACAGCCTATTAGACCTTGAACTTTTGCTGGGCACAGCAATGTGGCCTGACAGTGCCTGTTGATGAGTGCAATGTACGTGCTGCACGTGTACATTAAAGTTATGTACTTACTATTTATTCACCCTTACTTTTCTTTCCCTAATGCATTTCTTACATCATGCAGCGCAATGAAAACCTATGTCCAACTTGTAGCAGCAGTTACAAGAAATCAAGTGATGCAAGACTGTATTTTTAAATAATGAAGGATACAATAACAATATTATAAACACATTACACAAATCTGTGTTTCATCAGTATCTTGAATATATCATTCTCTATAGCTTTTATGTCTGAAGGCAGTTGTGAAGCTGCTTATATTTTTCACACTTTTATTACCTCTGTTATACATTTTTACTATCATAACCCAAATTAAATTAAGAAGTGGGAATAATTGTTTTTCTCTAAATGAATAAAAATCTGTGAGTAATAAATATTTTCAATCTTAAGACAATTAAAGCATTTGTCTATAGCTATGAAGAAAGGGAATAACTAAAAAATTCATTAGCAATGGGTGTGAAAACATATCTGAGCAAAGCTGAGATTCAGCTCTTTATAAATTCATACAATTTCTACTTTTACACAGCCAAATATACCAAAGATCTAATCAAATCTACTGAAAGAAAAATACTCTCTCATGTCATGCTAAAAGCACAGCTGAATTTTGCTTTCATGCAACCATAATCCAAGCTGCAGAACATTTCAAACACAGGGATAAAACACAATTCCTGCCATGATTAACTTGTTTTTTATGCATAAAACCAGTCATAAGAGGTAGATAAATAAAAAAATCTCTGAGACAATATTGTCTAAATCAGTATGCAGTAGGATTGGGTACATCAGCAAATGGATACCAACATTTTTCATGAGCATCATGATGCAGAATTTTAAGGGGAGAGATGAAATAAGGTAACAGTTAGCTGCTCTGAAAATATTTCTGAGAAACTCCTCCCATGTCTGAGAGCATGAAGCTTTTTTTAAAATATAACAAATAGTGGCACATCCATCTGAGGTGTGAGGTGACATTTTATCATAAATAAGATATGATAGCTGGGTATTTCAAGGCTGTTAAGGTCCTTGAAAATGAAGGAAAGTGTATTACGCTTGATTGTAAAGAGATGATGAAGTACAGGAAGGTGATGGAATATTTTTAAAAGGGAGGGCAAAAGCCAGGAAAAAGCAAATGGGTGAATAAGTGGGTCAGGACTTAGCAGTGGATGTCAAAACAAGTAGAAAACATTGTTTTAACTGAAAAGCAGTATGTATCTTGACAAGATCTTTAGCTCTCTAATTTGCAAAAAAACTACACCTTAAACATGTGCAAACAAAATTAGGCTCTGAAGAGCCAGAGTGATATCAAGGACAAAAAATGGCACTTAAAAGCGAACCCTGTCATGGCACTGTATTAGCAGGTCTTTAGAGCCCCTGCTGGGACTGTTACCAAGAGATGATGTAATGGGAGTGACTTTCATTTGTCAGGTAAAAAAGTTGTACTGAAACAATGAGCAGTGAAAGGTTAATTTGACTGTGAACTGTTCTTGCGCATCACATTTTCTGTAGAAAAAGGCCCTAGAAGAACAAAAGTAAGGAATTGGAAATGGAGGACGGAAGGAAAAACAGCACTTCCTGCTCTTTGAAAGACTAACTCTTTCATGTAGGTGAAGATTGACCAGGAAAGGAGAGTCAAGAAACAAAACTCATGCAAGTTTTCAGAAAGATCTTGGTTAACAGCACTGAAGGCAGTTGATCTTTCAGGGAGCATAAAAGGGGCATAATTGTGCTGAATTTCGCTAGGTTTCAAAACTGTAGGAAGAATATCTTTGTGTCAAATTAATAAGTGATTACATAGCTGTAGTCCTTCTTAAATTCTATTGCTCCTACTCTTTTTAATAATACACCTTGAATGCATAACTGAAAGGAAATATAGTTGCCATACAGAGTTTTTAGAAGTTATTATTAATAGTTTTGTTTTGGGTAACTTTCCATTTCTACCTTCATTGCTCTTCCAGGATGCTTAATTATCACATGATATCACACAATAAAGCCAGAATTTGTCTTGCCTCTTTTTTAAAATTTGTATTTAAAAATAGGGATTTGGATTTGGGTCTCTTGATCCCAGCAAAATACAGTTCAGTTGGAGTCAATGATGTTAAATGTCTCTTTGTACTTCAATTTTTCCATGATTCTATGAAATTTGTGTCTTAAAATTTTAGAGCAATATCCAAAAATGATAAAAAAGAGACAGAAAATTCTTTCTGATGCCTGCTTTTGGAGTAGTGGGTCCACAGCAAGCCCACTAATGATACTATTTCTTTTAAGTCAACAAAATCTCATCTTTAGAAAAAGCTCTGGAGGACTGACCTACAACTGGCTATTACCTATAGCTAACTGACTATTCAAGATGACTATCTGAAACATCAAATAAAAAGAAAATTTTCAGCAGAACTTTTAGGAAAAGGCAGTCTTTTGGACAAGATCCCATAGGAAAATGTACTTCTCTGGCTGTATAAGCTTTTATTTCCTATGCAATGCAATAAGCATCTAGAAACAGGCAGAAATCTTTAGAAACAAAACAAAACAATAGAACTTTAAGGTACTGCTAAAATACTAGAAATGCAGAGATACTTTCATAGTACCAGTTCCTAGGGTTTTCGAGTGGGTTATTTTTGCATTACCAGCAAAACAAAAAGTCATGGTACAGATTTCAGCAGATTTTTATGCATCTAGAGTGTAATTTTAGAAGAATTTGCAGTAGGACTAACAAATCTAGATTTAATGGTAGTCGGGCATTCAAGATACTGTAGTATCTTTATTATCTTCAGAAATCTGGTCCATGGTATTTTCCTTGGTTACAGATCTCATAACTGCTGTGTTTGTTATCTCAAAAACCAGACTACTGTAAGTTTTCATTCATCTTTCATTTGTGTATTTCAATACTGTTGAAATACAGCAGCTAGTCCAGAATATGTACGCTCATTTCTTATTTTAATTTTTTTTTTCCAGAAAAAACTTACTCCGTGATTCTGCACCTGCTGCCTTTTAATTTCCAGGTAAAAATGAGCATGAGGTATGTAAATGTTTGAGTCCTGTATGCCTGGACTGGATGTATCCATCCCTCTCAGACATTGTACCAGCAAAGATTGCTCTTCTAATTTTCCCTTTGGATCCTCTGGTCCAGTGGAAAGTGACTCTTCCCATGGCAGGAGGGTTGGAACTAGATGATTTTTAAGGTCCTTTCCAACCCACCCCATTCTGTGATTTTATTAAAAGTTCACTGTAAAATAGCCAGCATTGACAAATTTAATATTTCTTCTTCAATATAAATATTACCCCCCCCCCCCCCCCAAAAAAAAACAGATTGGGAGAAACAGTTTTCCATGCATCTATCATTTTATCTTTCAGCCGTCCCTCTAGGCAATGACTTCTTTTCTGTGGCACTTTGAAGTGCAAATTTTTGATGTTAAAAAGCAACTACAAGTGTGCTTCTCAAACAGCAGCTGTCCTCTTCTCAGATAAAGTTTGATCCTGGGCAGACCGTCATGTTAAATTCCAAATCAAAAATCACACTTCATGAGAAAGAATGTTAAATCTACTATTGCAGCTAAATACTTGCTGAGTGCAAGCTCTATCAAACAGTTTCTACAATTCAGGCACTATTTAGCTGAGCAAAAATCAAGTACAATGGCATAGATATAACTTGTTAAGGTGGAAATTTCAGTTTCCAGAAATTTCCAGAAAACTCAGAAATTTCTGAGTTTCCAGAGAGAGCTGTTACAGACAGAATGTCAGATGCAACTAAAAAGTGAACTTCACTGCCTGATAATGGCATTGAATCTATTATATTAGAGCTATAAAACATTTGCAATAACATAAAATACTGCATTAAATTGGGAGAAAGGACCCTAGGTAAACGTCTAGAAGGAAATATTAAAAAAAACACCCCAAAACAAACAACTGAATTTTTAAGCTCTAATACCAGTTTCAAGAGCAAACAAACATGACAATTCCATCTGCGTTTCCAGAGATTCTCTCATACCTCTTATTCTTATTGTGCCAAATGCTTTGTCAGGTTCAGTTTTCGGGTTCTGTCTAATAACATCCAGTCAACATATGTTTTTTTTTCCTTTTTCCTGTGTTAGTTGCTGTGGACTGGAACGATTGCACTGAGGTGTCTAAGGAACAGAAGAAATGGATGAGTTCCAGATTCCCTGTTGATCATCTTTTTTTGTAAATTATGATCATTTTTAAAACATTCTTTCCTAATAGACTATGGCAGTTGAACTAAATGGAAATACAATACCAAGAAAGGGGCCAGCAACAAGCTTCACTCAGAGAAAAGTTTTAAAGGTGATGTATCTGAACAGCAAATATCATGGCTCAATGCATCACCTGCAGTGCTAGTGCAACTCTATGGATCATTAAATATAGAATATATTTGTATCTATTTTTTCAGTCTTCATTCTTTTTGAGAACCTCTGTAACAGTGGACACTGTGATTAACCCTTTCTCCTGATTGTGCCCTTTCCTGCATTCTAAATAACCCATGGAGAGATAATCAGTGTCCTGATTAGAAGATAAGTAAATATATGTATAGGAGTGTAACCAATGTCAGTTGCAATTAAGAAAACCACAAATTGCCATCTCATTTAAAATTTCTCAATTGTACTTGTTATCTTAAAATTACTCTCCTCAAGTATTCTTTAAATATCACAGAATCACATAATAGTTGGGGTTGGAAGGTATGTCTGGTGATTATCTATTTCAACTCCCCTGTTAAAGCAGGCTCATCTAGAGTAGGTGGCACAGGATCATGACCAAGCAGATTTTTAATATCTTCAGAGAAAAGTTAGTTTCCATAATTACTTCTAAAATTTGACCCAAATGAATTCACTATCTATCTATCTATCTATCTATCTATCTATCTATCTATCTATCTATCTATCTATCTATCTATCTAATCTATCTAATCTGTCTATCTATCTATCCAATATTTTTGAAATTTTACACTAGATTCTTTGACATTTTGAAGTCTGTACAACTTTAGTCCTGCAAAGGAGCATTTCATTCATGTTGATTCAGAATCAGCCACAGATGAAGGCTCAGTTCAGAACTGTGTTACTGTAGCAAGAGGTTAGTCCAGTCCTAGTCTTTATCAATCTCTTTTCTTAAAGAAAGGATGGTTATGCATTTTCATAAACCTGGAAAAGAGACAAAACTCTTGTTAAAGTTGCACGCACACAGAGAATACGGTGCATTTTCCCTATGGTTCACTGGTACTTGTGATATTTTTCTTCTGTTAGAAAGATAAAGAATTAATTTAATAACATTTATTGTGAGATTTTAAAAAAAGATTTTGCCTTACTTTTGAGATGCTTACCCTGAGAAATATTAAAAATGTTATATCTTATATTACAGCTCTCTGCATATTTTCCCCAATTTTTTTCTTATACATCTTAAATAGGACAATGCAGAAAGAGAAAGAGGAAAAGAAAAAGAAGAAAAAGAGAAAGAAAGAGAAAAAAAAAATAAATAGGAGTCTATATATCTCTATATCAAGGGTTATACAAATGTCCTGGTATGTGGAAGAAGTGCGAGTAACTCTGGAATGTCATGAAAATATGGAAATAAAGGAAGGTCAAAGGAACTGTTTTAGTCTTCAATGGAGTAAAAATAATCGTAGCAAAGATTTTTTTCTGCAGTAAAGCTCCATTTTATCTTACTGCATTATGTATTTAGAACATTGTCTCAGATGGCCCAGGAATATAAATCCAAAAATTAACCTTTTTGTGATAAAGAGTTGCCAATGATATTATGTATGTACATGTTGAATGCTGGTCAAATGTTTCACCACCAGGGATGTCTTTTTCCCAGCAGGATTTAAGTAATATTAATAGAGCAAGATAAATACTTCATTGTTCTATAACATGCTCTGGTGAAACTATTCAGGCTGCCAAACCAATGCTGAATATGTGGGAAAATTGTGTTTTTGAAAGCAATACACAAAAGTAATCAAGAACAAAGAATGCTTTTAGTTACACACAGTTGGGGAGTGTGGTCAGAATAAGCATGAACATTCTGCGAAACCAAGGGGAAGTCTTTGTTTTACTACTTCTCCTATATCATTGGCTGGACAGATTCTGCTCCAGATTGTCAGATTGCATCAAACAGTACAGCTTCAGTAATGACAAAGTTCATTAGAAGGATACTTCACCAGACTAATGAAGGAGCCCCTTCTGCAGCAGATGGTTTCTTCGCTGGTAAGGAGAATGAATGTCCCACAGCACAACTTTCAGGGGTTAGCCTGTCTGGCAAATGGAAGAGGTGTGGAAGAGTTGAGAAATACCTGATTACTTATTAATAGCAGTAGACAGCAGGAATTCTTGTTTGCAGAACACATTCTTATTCTAGCTTAGAAAAGAGTTTTTTGCAAATACATTTTTCTCTTAAAATACATATGACAGTCTTGTTCTTATAAAATAAAGAAAGATGCCAACATTGCTTTTCAAAACACTTGCCTGAAATATGTTTGAAGCTAAGTCAATAGCTGCTTTGCAGGGCTCAGCTAAAACAAATATTGCATTTTTTATTAAGTTTATTCCCTATGTATATTTATGCATAAATATAGAAACTAAAAATTTAGTACACCATAAATACCTGAGCTGGAAATAGTGCAGTTTGGAATTAAATCAATGCATGTTGATTTTGATCCCACAGGTAAAATAATTAATTAAGTTCAGGAGAATATTAAATAACTTTATATCATAAAAAAAGAGAAAATATTTCTATTTCACACAGTAAAATCTACACATAATGAAAATGCTGTAAAAAATCTCATCTATATTATCAGATATATGGATGTAGAAATTATACCTACTTGGTATTATGTGTGGCAATAAAGATCCAGTTCAGCTTTTAAATAGATGAACACTGTCAGAATAAAGCCTATTACCTTACGCTAGATGTTGATATGATGTTATTTGAAGTTTATAAGAAAGAACAGAAAAGTAATTAAAAATAATGTCCCAAGCTTAAAGCCTATTTCTTGTGTACACTTTTTACATTCACAAGAACATTTTTTTGCTCCATGAACCAATTATTAGAAGAGAATTTTATTATGAAAGAATAATCTTCTGTATTCATCTGAGGATTGTATACTCAGTATAAAATGAAGTTCACAGCAAAATACGGTGTGAGTACTTTTGCAACAAGCAGGCATGTGAACATTTTACCTCTCTGCCAGAACTTAAAATTTTGTAAGATAGGGATTTTGCATGAAAATATAAACATGTTGACCAAAAGGGTAAAAAAGACAAGATAAAAAGTCTTAGGGGAAGGAGAAGAAGGAATAAGAGTATGATAATGACACCAGCCCTTTAGAGAAACATGATTTCTAGAAAACCTGCCTTCCTATTCTTCTCGTAAAGGTGGTAAAATGCTTGCCTTTATATTAGAAGGTCAGATTATTAAATAGGTAGGTCAGATTTTCACTGATCTTCCTTAAATATTTAAGGCAAATGCATGCAAGGATCTATCTGTATATGCAAACCCACAGATTTTTGTTACAGAAATAATTTCATGAGCATGTTTTTTTGGGGGAGTTTTCATATTAAATCACATCATTCCATGTCTAATAACCCGATTATAAATTTTTTCAGGTGTAACTGCTCAGTCAATGGCCAACTCCTTAAAACATATCACTTCTTTATTTTGCCATCTTTCCTGCCAAATAAAGTGCATTTTTCTGAGGTAACTGCCATAAAGACATACATAAAGACATACATATATATATATGTATGTGTGTAACCATAGAATATTTTAGGAAGCTGTAAGTATTTCATATCAGTATTTCACGCCAGTCTTTTAAAACATGGCTTTCATAAGAGTAGGAAGAGCCAAAATCAAAAACATCTGACTAAATCTGTAAACAATTTGGTTACCTGCACATTTTCAATGATTTCAATTTGTAGTATTCAGCAATAATGCCTGTCTTATTTAACACATAAAAACAGTTTAGAAAAAGAAATTCGAAGTTAACAGTCCCATTTACAACTTGGAAGAATTTTTCAATATGAGAGAAAATGCAGCAATACATCAAATAACCCAGAATAAATAAGGAGCATGGTCTAAAATATTATAAATTTAGACTGAATCTCGAAAAAGCTCAGCTCATACAAAATCTGGCATGAAATGATCCGAAAAACAGATAATATCTAATGATATACGTACTTGGAAAACTGTTGTACTGGAACAGAACATGATTTACATGTAAAGTCAAATGTACATAAGTTTATAATGAGATGTAGTTTCAGTGAGGAAAAACAAAACAATAAACAATCAGAGTGTTTCATTCAACAGAATGAGAGAACTGTTAAGTGAAAATGCTGCACAAGTCAAAAAGGGATAAATTCTTGTACTGTTAAGTATTGATGAAAATCAAGCAGCACCAAGGTAAATATAACTTTTGTTTTCTGAGTGTAGCATCAGGATTTGTGCCATCCAGGCTTACAAGTACAGTTGAAGAATATATCTTTCTGAGAAACTATAACAGGTGTGCTGGTATATAAGAAAATGCATTTGTCAAATATAACTTTCTGGATAGTCTTCATGTTAGACAGTTTAGAAGGTACACAGTAAAAGTTCTCCTTGAACATTAAAAATTGATGATAAAAAGAGGAAACAAAAAAAAGGAAGAAGATTCAAAAAAGATATTTTTTGGTATTTGATGAAGACTTTAGCCTGCTAAAAAGTTTCCTAAGTTTTTGTGGTCAGAATGTTTTCTTTGGCAATGAAAAAGCACTCTCTGAATTAAAATGACAGAGCTGCATTGCTTCTACAATAGGCACAGAAGCTTTAGAGCTTACATTTTGGAGTCCATTAAAAATGTTGAAATATTTCACCTTGAAACGTCTGTATTAATTCTCTTCCTCCATTCCCCCTTCTTCCCAAATGCATTAAAAATTCAAGAAGTTTGAAAGCAGTATTCTTGTGGCTGTGCAAAAGCTTTTATTGGCAGCTTTTGCATTTTCTCTTTAGCAAATGGATTTTTAAAATCTTAATGAACTCTGGATTTGCGACCCACCACATTATTTCTGTTAAAGAAACAAACCATCTGGACAACACTTCTGCGGGTTTATTTGTATTTATTTAAATTAACAGCAGTGTATGTAATTTTCAACCATAACGAACTCTTTCCATTCAGGTGAATTCTCTGAAGTCTTTAAATTTTATGGCTTGAAGCATTAAATCTATAGTGAGCACATTGAAACAATTACACCGAAGTAAAGATGATCATAAAAACAAGACTGCGCCTCTCATGTGGAAAGTACTCATGGAAAGAGAGGGAGAAAGAAGGAGAAGAAAGAGGAGAAAGAGAGAAAGAGAAAGAGAAAGAAAGAGAAAGAGAAAGAGAAAGAGAAAGAGAAAGAGAAAGAGAAAGAGAAAGAGAAAGAGAAAGAGAAAGAGAAAGAAAAAGAGGCTGGCCAAGGCAGATGGGGACCAAAATCTGCTACTATATGCAACTGAGCGGAATGCAATTTGGGAATACTTTGATGACTTTTCACTTAGAATGAGGGTACTGACACAGAATTAAGAACTGGTAAGGTAGTCCTGTGAGTACTTCTGTCCTTTGTTTAATCTTCAGTTGTGCCACATTCTGAAAGTTTTCCATATGTTAAGCACAGGGATTTAGTATCCCCTGTAATGTTGTCTTGGTTTAAAAGACAAATGTCAGCCAGGGAAGGTGGAAACCTTCCTGGGATGGAAAGACAAGCCCCCCCTCCAAATAATTGTGACTTAGAAAATTACGGGGCTTCCAGGCAAAAATACGGGAAAAGGAATAACAGTTCTTTACTAGAATACATATATCTACGTAACAAGACAAAACAAACAACAATAATTGTCGCCCTGGGTTCCGCAGTGTTTTGATGTTTTTATTTCTGTGATAGAATTTCTCAAGCATTTTTCTATAAACATAGTCCTTGTTTTCCTAACCGGCCTATATTGTTTTGAATTCCTGTATTGTTTCGAATTCCTTTCTCCTAAGGCGGAGAAAGGTGATAGACTGTGTCAGTGTCCTGTGGAATTGGAGAGGTGGTAACCTCATCTTCCAATCCACGGTTGTCTTTAGGAACATATAAAAATGACTGAATAAAGGAGGGCAGGGGCCTTTCCTGCCTGGGGGTCCTATCCTGACTGCTTGAGTCTGCGTGCTCCTTTCGTGCTCAAGTGCGACAAATAATAAAAAACAAACCCCAGAAAAACAATACCAGAAGTTTCCCACCCTCCAAGCATCTCCCCCTTCGGTGTAGCTGTGACCACAGCTGGCAGGGGGTGCTGCTGGCTCAGGCGAGACAGAGAGGCTGCAGTGACTCTCTCGCTGCTTAGGAGGCACTGGTGGCTCAGGAAAGGCAGAGAAGGTGGAGTGCATCCCCACGGCTTCAGGGGGCCTCTGATGTGAGCCCGGAAACCGCCCTGGAGGTTGATGGCAGCCTCAGAGAGAGAGAGAGAGAGAGAGAGAAAAGGTGGGGGCTGGTTCCCCAGAGCACTTACGTAGCTGGTGGGAGTATCTTGGTGTTGGTGGCTGCAGAGGTCTCAGTCAATTAGCAGCTGGGACCCTCTCCCTCCGGAGAGAGGGAGGAGGTGGGGGTTTGGTCTCTCCGGAAAACACCCACAGAGACGGTGAAGGTCTTTCTTGGTGCTGGTGGCCGCCGCAGTTGCAGCCCACGGGCAGCTGGGACCCTCCCTCGCTCCCTCCTGTAAGCAGAGGCTGAGCAGCGGGCAGCACGGAGGGCACCGCGGCAGTGCCGAGCCCCCGAGCAGGACAAGGCCAGCACCCAAAACCATAACTGTCTCCCCTCCAAGCAGGGCAAGGGCTGACTACCCACAGCTAAGAACTGCCAAAATCCTGTTCCTCTCCCCTCCCCAAAACAATTTCAGTGGTATGTCAAGGTACTTGGCTACTCATTTTGTCTCTTAATCACTGCACCTAGAAAGCCACCCCCAGCAACTCCCAGACAGCAAATGGGAAGAAATTCCCTGAGAAACCTAACCCAGAACAAGTGTCAGATCATTAATATAGGTCTAGCACAGTAGCTGAGTGACCATATGGATGTGACCTCAACTATTGAGTTGCTACTTTTAAGATTCTTGACTTTTTTTTTTCAGATCTTCTCTTCATGGTTTCTGCTTTTAATCTTGCTGCTTTCTGTTCCCTACATATTCAGAGAAAATAATAACAAACATTCCTTTATTCAATTATTGGAAGAAATATTTTGCTGCACATAATGCCATACTCTAGCAGTCGTAATGCCAAAGCTCACAGACATTTTTCCACAACACTACTCTCTGATCTCAGGAATTGCACTTTTATTCCACAATATCTTCTAGAAACACTTTTCTCTTGTCTCTTCTATACATTCACACACAAACATAATGTCTTTTTAATTGCACTGTATTAACTAAGATGGAATAAACTAGAAATGGACATAAACTATAAAGCTTTATTGCAAGGTGTGACCACATAATTGCAAAATTTTCAGATTACAAACTTCAGTACAGCCCTGTCAAAACCATGTACAAAACCTGCAGTTTTAATTGGTCATGACAACAGAAATTTATACTGAATATGAATTGCTGTGGTTTGAGTTTTTTCCTCACCAGCCATAATCAGACTTTTGCATAGGGTTTCTATATTTATTTGAGGGGCAGAATGTACATCATCCATCCAAGCTGACACTTTTGGAGGGGAAAAGAAGACAGTTTGCTTGCACTGTTGCCTTACAGAAGGTGTTGGTCTGTTCTGGGTGCTTTGATGGCTAAAATGACGGTGTTATAGCTGGGTTGTTCTTGCTGCAGCAATGTCTTCTTTTATGCCATGGCATGAAGGACTGGAAGAGGAGTGGAGCCAACCACAGGTGGGAATTCCACTTACTTTCTGTATGGGCAAATGGCTTTTGTTTTTCTTGCCTAATAATGGAAATTGATCTGAAGTTCTACATGTGCATCCAGAGGGATGACCAGTTAGGAAGACTTTGCACTTCAAATGCAAAGAATATATGCAAACAAGCAAACACAATCATGACGAATGGCTTCGGAAAGGTAGTACATGTATCCTAAAATGATTAATTTTTTTCCAAATGTTATACAGAAAAAATCCCAACTGCTTAAATTTATTGTTCTTTATTGTAAATTTTTCTCCTCATTGAAGAAAAAAATACCATGCTTTTTTGTTCAATTTTGTTTCAGCCTTCTTTTAGGAGACTAGTCTACCACATCTATGGGAATAGTTATTCTTTACAGGGAGCAAGAAAGTACACCACCTACCAGTCTAGCAGCACAATAGGGTTAAGCTCCTACTCTGGTGTAGATGAGCAGCAGCCAAATTAACACAGTGGGATTAGCTCACAAACAGAAAGTCTGAGTTTGGCTCCGAGAGACTAGTTTGTTTAGATAGGCTACAGGAAATTCAAATTGCTCTATTACAGCTAAAATTTCACTCTTTCAATTCTTCCGTTTATCTGCTCCAAGCCTCTGCATATTGAAAAATTCATCTATCACTCACCAAGTCACATTTTCAAAATGGACAGGATTCAAATGTTGATCTGTTTTCTCTGTTCAAATTATTTCCTAGGCTTTCTGATGCATTCTGTGGCTCAATTTCACCATCAAAGGCCATTATGAAAAACAAACTGCCTTACATTGCAGATGCAACAATATTTTTTTAAAAAAAATAGTATTTAGGTACTATAATTCCTGAGTTTCTAAAGGCAAGGCTTCACTTAACAGATTGGCCTCTATTCTCAGTCCTACATTTTGCTGGTTATTTGACAGGTTAACAGCTGTTGCCGAAAATGTCCATAAGTCTGTGTTTTGACAAAAGATGAAAATAGTTTACCTCCCGCTTCTAGTTCAACAACAACAACAAAAGACCATTCAAAACTGTTTTTGCTCTACAGAGGGTGAATTAAACACAGAGAAGGTATAATTAGATGCTTTGAACCATCTGCCTCACATCTTTCAGTGGCTTTCACTGTAGTCTCCACCCAACAATTAGAGGTAGTCCTTCTTTTGCAAGAAAGGTGGTAGATTAGAAGGACCAATTCAAGGCTATACATTTCACGTGATGGAAAGCTGCTTTTTTTTTGACCTTGCAGTAAGCTATCACATCTTCTCACTGAATTTCCAGTATACCTTCATACCTTTCTCTGTTGTTTTTTTAGAGCTGTCTGCTGGCCAGATCAGATATAAGGAGACTGTTTTGAATTTCTACCCTTGGTGCTCAGATCTCCCTGTAGCATAGGTTAAAACTATAAATTTTGTACTGGATACAGACATCTAGAAATTAAGCACTGACCATTGGCAATGAATTTTTAGTTTCTTCCTCTTTTTTCCTCTGCAGCCCTATTTAATATTTAATAAATAAAAATAAAGATGGCAGAAGTACTTTGTTGCTTTGGTAATGAAAATAACAATTTCTTCAGGATTACTAAATATATATAATTAATTTATACAAATAAATGCAACCGCCATATTCATAAAGCTAGTATTTCTTGCTGTGTTCCCTAGTGTAGTCACTACTTCATGCTTCAAATTAACAACCTTTCACATAGTTACTGCCAATATGCTCAAGGGTTTAAATTTAAAAGATTTTTGTAAACATGGAAAGCAGCAGAAATGCTAAGTCCTGAGGTAACAATAGCTTAAAAAATTAATACACTGTATCATAATTTAATGCCCATGACTGCCATTCTTTTGGTGGTTTTAATTAGTTGATTTGACTTCAGTTGATCTTGTCCTTGCACTGCGAATATTATAATATAATATATAATATATAATATAATATAATAAATATAATATAATATAATATAATATAATATAATATAAATTTGATGGCTGGACTAGTTTTTTGCTAGCTACAGCCTACTCTGCTTTCCCACAGGCATTTCACTTAGGACTTTAGGTCTTGGCCATAAATCCATGATCTGTTTTTCCTTCATAAAAATATGTGTTCTAATGATGGGAAGATTTCCTGTCCCACGTGAATCCACGTTATAGGCCTTTCTCCAGGGAAGATGGGATGCTGAGTGATCTGCAAGCTGAAATGGATGGACTGCAAATGTTGAGGAAGGCATGCCAACCTTTTAAGACTACAGCAAGACTTGGAAGGAGCAGAATGAGACTTACTCAAAAAAAACAATCTGAGACTTTGGACATTTGGAGTCTTCCTTTAGGGAGAAGCCATCACAGACTTATAAAATGTAAGCAAGTGTGTATGAGTAAGAAATACAAACCCTGATATATTCAAATTAAATTGCTTATCCTTAGAAATCCCTGAATCATCTTTACTACTCAAATATGTGCTTTAAAATTCTGACTCCTTTTGAGCTCACCTTAAAACTTTTACAGTATTTCTGACACTTGAAACACCTTGAAGGTAAAAGAATTCCTTTGTGTAACCAATGATTATTTTGCTGTGTGTTTTCTCTGACTCGAGCAAGGATGAGGAAGTGCACTGAAGCTGCTTCAGATTCCTCGTTGCACTAAACATATTGTATGTTTTCAGAAATAAACACCAGTATATTATTTGGATGTCATTACATTTTGGTATGGGGTCAGAACTTATGGAGTCCTGCTTTCCTTGTTGCTCAAGAAGGGACCTTCAACAGGGCATGCCCTATCCCTGGAATCATCCCTTTGCCCTGCCCCAGCAGTGTTCAAGGCCAGGTTGGACAGAGCATTGAGCAACCTGGTCTAGTGAGAGGTGTCCCTGCCCATGACAGTGGGGGATGGAACCAGATGGTCTTTAAGATCCCTTCCAATCCAAACAAGTGTGTGATTCTGTAATTCTGTGACTCAAAGCTAAGAGTCTGAAGGTGGATATGGTTCCTGGCTCTACCTGTGGTTCTGAACTAATGCACTTTCAGAAGAGAGTATACTTTTTTTGTATTAATTCAAAGTAGATATGGGTTGAAGTGGCTATGAAACAGCATCAGAGCAAACTAACAATGATGAGCTGTCTTACGATCTGCATGATCTTTAGCTGTAGTTCTAAATTGAAATAGGAATTAGAGAACACAAACAAGAGCTCTGATACATTATCAATCATTTTTTTCATGGTTTACAAATGTGTATATATGTTATGCATTCTCCCTCATAATAAGATGGGTTGCACCATAAAAAGCCTTTTTTTAGTGGGAAAAAATCTGAAGTTCAAAGGAAGAACTCATCATTGCTTACTGGCTGAGATATTGTGCTACAAGTGCAGTGGATAGATAATAAAGTTTCAAAAAATGAAGACTCCTGGTTTCTATCTCTGACTGTTCTTCTCTGATAAAAACTCCTGATTAAGAGTTTGACCTAACCTTTCTTCCCCACGTGTAAGAAATTAGTATTTCAAGACAAAGGCTCCTCCAGTAAAAGATGCTACAAATTGTCTGGGTCACGAGCATCTTGTATCAAATGCAATTATATACAGGCATGAAGATAGACCATAAAACATTGTATGTCCTGCGCATTCTACCTTTTTGGTACCGTGGTAAGCTGTCAGCAACCTATGACCCAGCACACTCACTCAAGTGTCTGTGATTTGTTCTTTCTTCATTGCTGACTTCCATCAGCTGAAACATTAAATGCTTGTCCAAAATACTGCTACAGTTATGTAAAGCTTTTCAGGAAACATCACTTCACACAGATGTTTAACCTCCAAGCCCTGAAGGGATAGTTCTGCCAGTTGCCAGGCTTGTCAATTAATTTTACATTGACAATCATGCTAATGCAGTTTGACACAGAGGAGTTTTGCAGCCAGCCAGCTACACCAGATAAACAAGGTAGATGACTGCAGTTCACTGCAAGATCCATCTGAACACATAGCACACCACAGCATATGTCTCATAAGTAGCTCTGCTCAGTTTCATATCAATTACCATCCCAAATGGTCATAAGTACCAGTAAAATAATTTTTTTGCTCACCTGAGTACTCTTGCAGTTTCTTTTGTGGTCATGTTACCACATATGTGTTCAGGAAATATGAAAATGAAATATGAAATATATCTGAATACTTGGCTTCCAATATGAACAGCCAAGAAAGATAGCTACTGCTGAGATGTCCCTGAGATAAGTTCTTTGAACCTGAGGCACCTCATTCAAATTCTGTCAGCAAACTGGAAGTACCTTAGAGAAGAAGAACAAATATTTAGGGTTTTGATGGAATGATTTATAAGAATACTTTATATAGGCTGGATATGTGCAACTGGGCACACTAATGAGGAAGATGTGATGAGGATATGGTAACTGGCTAAATTGCCTAAAAATAAAAACAAACACAACAGTAGCTGCAACATGAGAGAATGAAAGTAGATATTAGGTTAAAGTAATAGTGTCACCTACACCAGATTCAAAAAAATATTTTGCACCAAGGAGAAACTGCAGACTAGTTGACCCAAGATAAATAAATTGACGTCAACGAGAATATTTAGACCAAGGCTGAATGAATACAGCTTCAATATGGAATCAAACATATATTGGCCAGTGAGTACCTTCAAATTCCATGTGTCCTTGTCTCTATCTTCAAATTCTGTGAGTCTCATTACTGAGAATTATTATTTTTAGGTTTGAATGAGATTAAAAACTGCAGGGTAAAAAGAACTGTTGGAGGTTTTTGTTTCTCTCTTCTCTTCTCTCTCTTGTCTTATGAAACTGAATTAATTCTAACCAAAATTATCATTTTTAAAAATTATTTGAGCTTACATAAAGGTTTAATTTCCCTTAAGATGTTAAATAACTGTGAGTGTAGGGAAATGAGAAATATTTTCCTTTTGTGAGACTGCAGAAAAAAGAGCTGAAATTTTAAAACTGAATATTGTGATGAATATAAATGAGCCTAGTCTAAAACCTATGAATTCAAATACTAGTCCTTGATGCTTTCCATCAATAGTATACCTTACGAGTTTGACTGCCAGCCTGATTTCGTTCTGGTTTTTCATGGTCATGTTGAGCACCTGAGGGTGTAAACTGCAGTAACTTTATATATATATAATGATCACTATGAAAAAAAAAGCAGTATGACAGGATAACACAAAGCCTGGGGTAGTATTGTATGTTCTGCACGCAAGAAAATCTTCTTTATTTCTGCCTGGGCAGACTGTTGTAGTCCTTAACCATGGGGACAATCACTCCATAAGTATCTTGAAACATCTGTATTTCATGCTGTAAAACAGAAACATGACTTTTTTTTAAATCATTTTACAGCAAGTAGGAAAGTCAGAATTACAATACAAGCAAGTGGCCCTTTAGCCAGTGGTTAAACAATTGAGGATTGCATCATTACCTGTTGCATATCAACAATGATAACAACGAAGAACAGGCAGTTACCTACAAAAAGAAGATACTATAAACTAGACCATAGATGCTTCTAATGAAAATACTTTTTACATGTGTAAATATTTTGTTTCTCCCTCATCTTATCTTAGAGCATAGACTGTCAAGACAGAGACTGTAGTTCTGTTCATTTCTCATGCATCATTTAATCCAGGGAACAAGGCCTTTTGCAGCCTGTCATCAACAATGCTGAGCAACAAAAACTGCTGAAACCCTTACTGTCTCCATAGATCTCAGCTGTGATAATGACAGCCCCAACTTTAACTTTTCAATTACCCAAGACAAAGAATGATATCAAAGCCCCCATCGACAACATATTCCTGAGCTGCTGGTTGGGACCATTTATTTATCACAATGCAGTTCTTGTCTTTATCTCATTCATGATGATGATGGTGATGATGATAATAATAATAATAATAATACTTAATTTATAATAAAAGTTATTTTTTGTTATTCTGTTTTAGAACAGCAATTATCTTAGTAAAACTATTCTGCAGATTTGGCTGATTGAAAAGCTGGGCTATATCTCAGCTGTCAGGAAAATTATCCACACAGCTTAAATTATCCACAAGCTTTCCTAGAAGTCCTAATTAATTAATTAGAATCAATTTAAAATGTATGTAAGTAAATAACTCCTTGTCTGAGAATTGTTTGCAAACCATTCTGTATAAATATTATGATTTTTCGCTATGTTTGTATTAGGCAATGCTGAAGATAAGGGAGCAAAATTAGACATATTCACAAGCAAAAAATTAAAATTTTTGTCTTAGGAAAAGATGCCATGAACATTTCTGAAAAAGTAACAGTGATGTTTAGAGAAAATCTATAATTTAGCCATTTTTCTAATATAGATAGCAGAGGGACAACTGTGATTGTTTTGTAGACATTAAGAGACATAGATATCCCAGCTAAACCTGGGCAAGAGCAGAAGTTTGCTGATCAGCAGTGATAAATGGGTTTGGAGAAAAAAATATAGTGTAATTTTTTTGTGACAGAGCATTCAGAAGAGGTAGAAGAAGGGAGAAATCAAAATTTTCTGGAAAAGAATAGATGTTCAGAGGTGAGGCTGGAGGTAAGATTAAATAGGTCAGACATTAAAACCTGTGAACCTGGAAAAGAAAGCAGAATAGCAGTCAGTATGAGATATAATCCATTTTTTAATTGATCAATGATATAATAATTGATTACATCACTATACACTATATTTTCTACTCCCTGAATTCTTTGATTATATTCATATACAGTCAGGGAGAATGAGCTTTGATTTATTTTGATATTCAAAGAGCAAAATAAACTATAAAGGCAGAATCTGCATTTTTGTTGATTAGTTGAGCAACTTTCAAGCATTTGTGGTGGAATGCATTTTTCAAGAACATTCTTCCTTCTAGAACGCATTTGACAGTATAGTTTTGTAATGTGAACACATAAAAAGTTACATCCTGTCAATTAAAATAAATACATTTGGAATATAAATGCACCATCGGGTGTTGCTTCCTCATCAAGGCTTTCCCAACTGTCCATTTGGGAGTCCATTATAATATTCAATCTTCTATTGTAGCTCAGAAAAAAAGGTTAAATATTTTTAGTTCAGAGCCTCAGACAACTCATAGGATTTCCATGCACTAACTGGCAGTGAGCTCTGAGGAGCTTTCAAGAATTCTTGTCCCTTGTAAATAAAGGCAGAATTTGTTGCAAACTTGTGGATTTCTGCCATCTTTTTCAGAGAAAAGAGAATGAACTGATGAGAAGGAAGTAATAAAACTGAAATGTTTGTTAAGGAAGCTTGGTTTTCCTTTTGTGCTTCTGTTTTTAGGAGCAAGCTTTCTACCACATCTTAGAAACTAAACATTAGAATTCAAAACTTTCCCTCCTGGGGTCACTTTCCTTCTCTTTTTTATTCTTCTCGTACTGGCACTGAATTTGCAAACCTCTGCCAGACAGATCTTTAAAACTCTCATCATTCTTAGAAAGAAATCCAGTGTTGGCAAGTTCTGACACTGGACAAACATGTCAACAAACATTGAGAAAGTGCTGCCTCCAAGCAGCAGAGCATACTAGTGCTGTGTTTACTCAAGCTTGTCACTACCAGGCTTCATTAAGAGTGATGACATTTTTAAACACCATCTCTGTGGTACTCTGTGATACAAATCAAATCTAGCAGGCTCACAAAGGCCTTTGTCTCTGCTCAAGGCTTGTACCAACTTCTCTTGTTAAAGATATGACAGCATTTTCTGGCTGAAGGAAAAAGACTTCAAGGAATTGAACCTAAACTGAACAAAGTGAATAGGAGAGTTCTCTATTCATACTGGTAGGTTCAGACTTAAGCATTGTACACCTCTTCTCCCTGCCTTCACACAGAAAAATCTGAAGTTGATATACAGAAGGCACAAAGAGCCATTATTTAATTTTAGAGTATGGATGTGACCACTAAAATTATTGAAATGCTCCTACTGTTAACCAGAAGGGTACTTTCTGAATTTGAGCCTGCCTTTTCAAAACAAAGAAATCCGTCTTTGCCCTGTAACACCATTTTCCATATTCTTGTTCAGCACAAGCACTGCTTTACATGTTTTTTCCTGTCATCTTATTAAAAGAAATTCTTATAAATGAAGATAAATATGAAGGTCCTGATTATTTCCATTGAACTTTAAGCGCATATATGCCCAGTATTATGATATTGAAATGTCTAATATGTGCATATATGTTGAGCAGCAAGTTGATAGATTCATCCATTAAATGCACACTCAAAGAGACACTTTCAAAGAAGGAACTATACTGTAAGTGGATGGAGATGAATCACTTTTCTTTGGAGAAGGGGACCAGACTTTAAGCTATGTTTGGGAACAAGGTGAAATTAATACAATTCAACGAAGAACAGAATAGAATAGAATAGAATAGAATAGAATAGAATAGAATAGAATAGAATAGAATAGAATAGAATAGAATAGAATAGAATAGAATAGAATAGAATAGAATAGAATAATTTCAGTTGGCAGGAACCTATAACAATCATCAAGTTCAGCTGCCTTACCAATCCAGAGCTGATCAAAAATTAAAGCATTGATGTTAAGGGCCTTGTCCAAATACCTCTTAAGCAAACTTTGGAAGGGTTTGACCCCCTGTTGCAGGGTTTGACTTCTAAATGTCCAGTCTAAACAACCCCTGGTACAGCTTTAAACCATTACACAAGTCCTATCACTGGATCCCAGAGAGACAAGATCATCATCTCCCTCTTCACTTCCCTCCTCACAAAGCTGTAGAGACCAATGAGGGCACCCCTAAGCCTCCTTTTTTCCAAACTAGACAAATCCAAATTCATTAACTGCTCCTTATAGGACATTCCTTCCAGCCCTGTCACCAGAATGTTTGTCCTCCTCTGGACATGTATAAAGAGTTTCACATCCTTCTTTAACTGTGAGGCCCAGAGCTGCACCCAGGACTCAAGGTGAGGTCACACCACAGCTGAGTACAGTGGGATAACCATCTCTACTGACCAGCTGTTTGTGCTGGCTTTGATGCACCCCAGGACCGAGTTCACCCTCCCGCCTGCCTGGGCACATGGCTGACTCACACTGAGGTGCTGCCAGCCAGCACCCCCAGATCTCTCTCTGCGGGGCTGATCTCTCACCACTCCTTTCCTGATTTATACTTGTGCCCAGCTTAATATAATAGATAATATAATAATTATTACTGTAAAATATATAAAATATAAAATATGTAAGTTATAATGTATAAAAAATGCAGAAAATATGTATACCTACACTGTGTGCACCCTTCTACCTGTTACTACATTATCTCCAAGAAATCAATTTGCAGGCTTCCATTTACTAGGCTTTGTGAGTAGAATTCTTAAAAAATATAGTGGCCTTTTTTTCTGAGCAGTTTTATTACTAGCAGTTCAAAAAATATTTTGAAGTGAGAGATTTAAAATAGCTGGAAAAGTTGGAAAAACACTTTCTAAAAGTGAATTACAGAATTTATTACAAGCCCAGAGAAAACAAGTACATTTACAATGTGGAAATTACATAGACTGGTGTTTTCACACATATGTGCCTCTGGATAAGAGCTTTAATTCCTTTTTAGGCACTAAACCAGAACAAGCATGTTTTCAATAGAAGCAAATTATAGCAAGGCAATTATATTGGAAAACACACAAAGATAAAACTCTCCAGCAAGCTTACATTACATAAAAATAAAAATAACAACCAGTGGCATCTGGATTGATATGTACTGATTCCTTTTGAAAATGTAAAGACACATCTAAATCCCTAACTTCAGAATTCAGGTACGACTCTGACAAATGCCTTTAACCTGAAGCATATATTTGACTAGATCTTTAATCAGAAAAGCATAAACTTACATATTTCTTATTTTCAAATGGATATAAGTATAATTTATATGGTTTGTTACTGACTGATGACCAGCTTAAGCTGAGATACTTGTGATAGAAAATCTATTACCGGTGCATGATTACATGAAATAACAATTCTTCGATTGAAATATTTCTTCCAAAAGCATGCAGATTGCGTGCTAACAGTTAGGAAAGAATTTTAAAAAATCACCTTAAGTAATTTTTGCAAACAATTTGGCTTTGCCCAGATTTCAGTAGGACCAGTGTTTGAATTTTGATGTTACATGAAACATCATTTGTCAGTGTTGGTGATTTTTGCCAAACTGATGCAGTAAAACTTTATCCACTATTTGACAATTATGTCCTTATTTTCTAGAGGTATTTTGGTGTTGTTGGCTTTTGGGTTTCTTGTTGCTGTTTTGGGGGGACATGGGGGTGTTTGGTCTTGGTTTTTTTCCTCAGTAAAGGGGATTTCGTTTTGTAAGATTGTCATTGACTGATGGGATTTACTCCAGCTCTGTGTTGGCAGTTGCTTTCATTCTTTCATTGTTTTTTCTTTCTATACAAAATCGACAGTAGCCAAATGTACCTATTTCAAAAAATGCACTGGAAAAAAACAGTAGGGGAAGGAAAGAAAATCTCCAAATATTTAGAAACAGAGTAACACTACCAGCAACAATGAAAACTTTATAGGGCTGCACTTTATTAACTCTGTCCATTTCAAGCTACTAATAATTAGCTGAGCTCAAAATGATTGCTTAGCATTCAGCAGAGAAGGTAGCGTTTCTGCAGAAGGGACTTTGTTATTGGAGACTGTTTTTATAAATGCATAGTTTCCTTAATTCCAGTATAATGATCTTTCCTGACTTAGTTATTGTTGTTTTAAGTGGCTAAAATAAGCACTCTTGTTCATGTACTTTCAAATGAAAACATGAGTGTTCATGGCTTTATATTACTGAAGCTTTCCCTTATTGCCCGTACACACCCCTTTTTTCTTCAGACTACAGTCTCTAGGTACTTTGATAGTTTATACTTTCTTCTCATAGTGAGGTGTTGTAGTAATTAGGTTCCTTTGGCAGCTACCAAAATATGTCACACTGACTGTAACTTTTGAAAAAGGAAATGCTCCATGGAGCTTTGATTGTGTAAACAGCATATTCTGTCCTGAAAATGGGGACATTGTCAAAGGAGAAATTATATGAAAGAGTGTATATGGTTTTTTACTTCATTTTGATACTTAGAGGTGCCTCTTTAAGACTTCTGTGCTGTACACTCATGTTGCTAAGATAAATTATTACTTTTTCCACGTGTAATGTTATTATGACCAGATGTGTAAGAGACTTTGGTTATTGTTTTGAACTCAACTGTTTCTTATGTTGGCCAGAGCCAAAGCAGAACAGCTACTCTACAGGGGCTGCAACAGGGAATCTGAACAAAATGGAGTGAGACACACAAGTAGGTTTCATTTATATTCAGTTTTTGCTAAAATTTGGGTTACATCTATGAAAAACACTGGTAACATAACCAAGAGATTACCAAGCTGGGAAAATCCTTCACAGCAGAACTCTGTCTCAAGTTCTCTTGCTAATGCTGCAGAATAAATCTTGCCATACAGATCTTGCAAATTTGTGTGGGTAAGAATTTTGTTAAATTGCAGAGTGGTTTAATTTAAGGTGGCATTCTTTTCTTTTTGTGGAAAAGACTGTATGATCTCTGAAGATCTGAAGTCACCACAAGGTGGGAGGATGGAATATACATCTGCAAAACCCAGACAGTGTTTGGTTCTTCCAGATCATCTTTTACTTAGGACAGACTTTCCTATTCAGCAGCCTATTCTAAGGTCAGTGATGGACCCTGGGCTAGTCAAGATTCTTTCAGGTTGATTCACTTCAAGTGTATTTTGAATGAGTACAGCCAAACGGCCCATCAACAACCTTCTAAAAGATATGGGCTTAGACTTTTGTTTACATATCTTGTGGAGTGAGAGTTTGTCAGTAGGGGACTATAGGGGACTATTACATTTTCCCTTTCTGCCTTCCTTCACATTTTTGAATACCACGATTAAGTGGTTTTTGTTGGAGCCTTATTTAACCTGCTCTTTGTAAGTGGATAATTACAGTTGCATGAGATGTTATGTCATCTATATTAAAGTCTAAAGATTCATTCCTAAGAATCAAGACTGATTCTTTTACCATTTAATAAAGGTCTTCTTGATATAAAAATCAGATAGCAGAGGAGAAAGGACCTGTATCTATGCATATCTAAATCCACTATTACAATACAAATCTTTTCTCCCTTTTATTTTGTACAGTAGCATTTTAGAATTACTTGGGAGCTAGACCAGGGAAGTGACACATAAATACATTAATATGATTTGATTTTAAAAGAAAATTTTCCATAGTTTAAAAGAAATTAATTTTGAATTAAAAATGTTTACAGAATTTATTTTCCTCTGAAAATATACTGAAAATTGACAAACTTTGGTTCTACTAGTTATAAATAACTTTCTGCTCCCATGATCAATGATTGTGTCTAATCTAAACTGAGCACTTACTAAACATTCACCCATCACCAAACAGTGAATCTATCCAGTTCTCTCCCTTCAACCGTAGAGTGAAATGAAGGTCTTCTGACTTGAAATGGGGTAGCTGCCTGCTCTATTTAAAGGAGTCTTTTTTTTCAAGACTAAGATTTTTTTTTCAACTGCTAAAGAATCAGGGAGCTCAGAGTGAGTAAATCTGCCTAAGACCAAGATCTTCATACCAGTTTTTAAATATAACTTGGAATAGTTTTTCAAGTGGTACAGCAGCAAAGTTTGTATTTCCTAATTAATTTTCTCCCTGAACATATAATTCAAAAACTCTTACATTAGGAATAATCACTTTCTTTAAAGTCTGTTTTCTGTATACTCCTGCATTTGACTTTTCATATATGGCTGATGTAACTATTTTTGTCGTTCAGTTGTACAACTATATTGTTCTTAAAATAGCATTCCTTTTGTTCATGGCTACTAATACTTTCATCTTCTACTACACAATTATCTGCTGTTCTTACAAGCTTTCCTGTGAAGTAGCGATGCTGTTATTATTGTCTTTTCCAGGTTCTCTATGTGAAACTCCTGCAAATTGAGCTATTCCACTGCAGTTCTTGTATCTTTGTCCCTGTACCAGGCATTGATTCAGGTTACATTTCACACAATATATATGACTGCATATATGATGACTTGCAGACTCGGATTTCAAGCTCTAAATGCATTACTGAAACAAATGGAGTATAGATATTTTAAAAAAGTAGTTAATGTTTTTATTTTCCATCTGTTGAACAACTGCGATCTGGTCATAGTCTTTCTTTCCACATCTACATATTAACTTCAAACCTCAGAAAGGGCTAGTAAAAAATCCTCTGTAGAATCTCTAGAAGTAAATTGTCTAAATTCCCAGTTACAGCAAAATATGAAATTTACACTGATTCTCACTGGTGGGATCCTCGGCTCCTCCCACGCCTCTGAGTGTCCGGTCACCTGGCTGGGCCACAGGTCCCTGTGTCTTTTGTTATACAAAGGGTCAGCAGTTCATGGTCTCTTGCCTTGGGCTCCCCTCACTCAGAGCTTGACCTGCAGCTCACACTGCAGCTGTACCCTGAGCTACTTTCACTGAATGGGCTCCTGAGCATTTTGTCAGTGTCATATAGAGGCTATGGCAGAATATACATTTTTAAATTAACCATTCTGACATTGTGAACTAAGTCTGTTTTGCAGTTTTATAGACAGCAATGAAGATTATACCATTCAATAATGAATCAGTTCAAAGTGAGGATATGTCTTAATCATCACATCTGCAGAATCGTAACTTCGTGGCAAATAATCGAAACTTATTGGAAGTGAGAGGGAAAAATATCCATCTTGTAAAAGATTTTGAAATGTTTTAATTTCAGTAGAGTAGTGGTGTGGGGAAAGGGGAAAATCAATAGATATTTTTCAGTCATGTGTGATGTCATCTTTCTACAACAAAGTACCCTGCCACTTCACTGTGGCAGTAGCACGTTATTGTCTCTTTTTTTTTTCTATTTTTTTTAGTAATTGCTTATAATGCAAAGAAGCAAAATCAGAGTACTTTCTAGAAAAACAAAGGTCAGGTTTGACTGGGTGCTTCAGAAATTTTGATCCAATACATTGTCAGACATAACTTTTCCACTTTGAATATGACGTTGGGTTTAAAACGGATCATCTCAAAATCTGAATTTGGATTGGATTTCATTTTGAAATTAGGAGCTCTATCCACAGCTTACAAACCTATAAACCACTAGACTAAACTCCACTTCTTACTAATACCTTCCAAGCCTTCAGCCTTATCTTCTTTTTCTGTAATGTATACAATAAGTCAGCTACCTTTTAACCCCCTTCCAATATGTTAGTTTTTCTATCATCTCCTTCGTTGTCTACAGAACTGACACCCATTCATTATTTACCAAACATGATTTACAGTTTCCAGCAGTTCTCTTACCTTCATCATTGATTTTTTATCACTGGATCACGGCTCAACCCAGGGGAGGAAGTTGCTCTATGCAACTGAAATAGATACTAGCTCTGCATTTTCAAAGAACAATGTCGCACAAATGAAAGTTCTGCCCTGCAAATAATGACTAAAAAAACCCACACAACTCAAACCAACCAAAAAACAACCCAAGAAATAACACTCATACAGGAAAAGTCTTTACAATTCAGAAGGGATCTGAACTGTTGTGTGTAGTTAACCTATGTGAAGCATACCATTAGCAGCACGTTTTCTTAATCAACACAGTGTGGTTGCTTTCAGAATGCAGGAATTGTTATTATTTCCAACATAGAAATTCACTCCTTTAGGTTTTTTCTGAATAGTGTCAGTGACCTTAAGATGTATTAATCTGAATCAGATATGCACATGCATAATATATGATTTCATTTTCTTTATATTGGTTAAAAGATTTCCCAAAAGCCAGGTAAATGAGTATATATATTTTGAAAAGCATATACCAACAATAATTGCTGGTTCCCTCACTTCTGTTAACTGAATTCTCGAAAAAGTTTTTATGTATTAATTAATTAATACTCATACATAGTCTGTGACATTAGGCAGTGTTATTAGTTCTGGTTTATATCAAAGATCTGATGCTCAAGGTAAAGGAAGGATAGGAAAAGTAATTTTTTTAGTAAAAAATACTACATTAAAACAAGGAATTACCCGAACTGATTATACCATTTCCTTTCCACTTTGACTTTATAATAAGCAATCAATCCATTGTATATAATTTGCTAAGTTCTATATTCATGATTTTGTAAGAAAGAAAAGAATACAATTGCCTGGGTGAAAGGCCTGGCCTGCTGGAATCAGGGAAAAGGGAGAATGGCTGTGATCTGTGACTACGGTCTGTAACCCAAAAATAGGAAACATTTACTCCTAGTACAGTTGGGGAGGAAAAGAAGTCAGTCCCCATCTTCTTCTTACTTTGCAAATATGTCCTGGCTGGAGCAGACTGTGAGACCAAAAGGCTGGAAAGGAGTTATTTGCAGAAATTCATTGCTATTTAATACCCTTCACTTTTCAAAGCAGGAAGAACATGGAATATACAAAGAATTTGAAAAGCTGTTGAATTTTAGGAACTTAATATGCTTTTTTGATATTTCTGGCTCAAATATAATGACAACTTTCAGAATAACTTTTTTCCCCACTTTTCTCAAAACTACTCATAGATTCCGGAAAGGCTGCACCTCCTTCTCAGAAATTTTTAATGTTTAATTAAACTTTTCAGAAAAGTAAGGAAGGTGGTTAGCAGAACTGCTACCTTGGGCCTTTTTAGGGATCTTGTTGAGAGACTCCCTCAGCAGACAGTCCTGAAAGGCAAAGGAGTCCAGGAAGGCTTTAAGAAGGAACTCTTAAAGGCTCAGAAGTAGGCTGTACCCTTAAGTCAAAACATGAGCTGGTGGAGAAGACCTGCCTGACTGAACAGGGGGCTTTGTCTGGAACTCAGGAGAAAAAGAGAGTTTACAGCATTTGGAAGAAGGGGCAGGCAACTCAGAGGATTACAAGGATGTTATGAGGCTATTCAGGGTGAAAATTAGAAGAGCCAAAGCCCAGCTAGAACTTAGTCTGGTTACTGCCACAAAAGACAGTAAACATGTTTCTGTACATATATTATCAACAAAAGGAAGGCTAAGGAGAATATCCATCCTTCATTGGATGCAGGGGAGAAACATAGTTATGAAAGATGAGGAAAAGGCTGAGTTACTTAAAGCTTTTTTACCTCAGTGTTTAATAACACAAACAGTGGTTTTCTGGGCACCCTTCTCCCTGTTCTAGAAGATAGAGATGAGGAGCAGAATGAAGCAGTCCAAGGGAAAACAGTCCATGACCTATGACACTACTACGGCTTGCACAAGTCCATGGGGCCTGATGAATCCACCCAAGACTACTTGGAAGACAGCAGAAGTGCTCATTGAGCCACTCCACCATTTATCAGGGAGCTTCCAGGTGACTGGATATTAGCAAATGGGACACTCATCTACAAGAAGGGTGGAAGGAGGATCTGGGGAACTACATGCCTGTCAGTCTGACCTGGTGTCAGGGTCGTGGAGCAAGTCATCTTGAGTGCATCACAGGACAAACAGGGTATTAGACCTAGGCAGCATGGCTTTATGAAAGACAGGTCCTGCTTGACCAGCCTGATCTCCCTCTGTGACAAGGTGACCCTCTCAGTAGATGAGAGAAAGGCTGTGGATGTTGTTTACCCGGACTTCAGCAAAGCCTTTGACACTGTTTCCCACAGCATTCTCCTGGAGAAACTGGCTGCTCCTGGCCTGGATGGGTGCGCTTATTGCTGGGTAGAAAACTGGCAGGAGGGCTGAGCACAGAGAGTGGTAGTGAATGGAGCTACATCCAGCTGGCAGACAGTCATGGCTGAGCATGAGCCAGTGTGTGCCCAGGTGGCCAAGAAGGCCAATGGCATCCCGGCCTGTATCAGCAACAGTGTGGCCAGCAGAACCAGGGCAGTAATCACCCCCCTGTACTTGCACTGATGAGGCCACACCTCAAATGCTGTGTTCAGTTCTGGGACCCTCACTACAAGACAGACTTTGAGGCGCTGGAGCGTGTTCAGAGAAGGGCAATGGAGCTGGTGAAGGGTCTGGAGCACAAGTCTGATGAGGAGCAGTTGAAGGAGCTGGGGTTGTTTAGCCTGGAAAAAGGGAGGCTCAGGCGGGACCTTACTGCTCTCTCCAACTACCTGCAAGGAGGTTGTAGCCAGGTGGGGATTTGTCTCTTGTCCCAAATAATAAAAACAGGACTAGAGAAAATGGCCTCAAGCTGCACTTAGGGAGGTTTAGATTGGGTATTAGGAAAAATTTCTTCACTGATAGAATGGTCAGACATTAGAAGAGGCTGCCAAGGGAAGGGATTGAATCACTATCCCTGGGAGTAGTTAAAAGACAAGCAGATGCAACAGCTAGGGACATGGTTTAGTGGTAGTCTAAATCATAAGTAGGTTTAATGTTTGCACTTGGTGATCTTATAGGTCTTTTCTGACCTATGATTCTGTGATTATCAGTTCAAGGAGCTCACCATGAAATTATCACCAAAATGCAGAATGGAAGCTGAATTATATTGTCCAGCTTTGCAAGTCTGCTGCTCACAAGTGATTTTTCCATTCATTCTGAAGAACCTCATAAACTGAAATTGCACCAAAATATGCAGGGGTTCTTAAGCCACCTAAGTTTTATTGAAAATCAAAAGTGTTAAATATCCTTTGAACGTTTTCTTTGGAAAAAATGAATCTCAAATTTTTCCACTGCAGTAGAATTTTAGTAACATATATTTATCTACTACCCTGGAAATTCCATCAAGTGCCTGAAAATATATATATATATAGAATATGTTCTCCTTGTTGCTTCTCAGATGTAAGAGCAAGCAGTTTTTAAAATATCTTTCTTTGTTCTAAGTCCCCTAGAACATTTTTTTAGACTTCAGCAATTCCAGTTCAGGAAATATGGGATTAAGACTTTCTGGGGTGCTCCTGTCCCCTAATTTCTGTGCTTCCTTCCCCCTCCAACCCTGTCTACAGCTAATCTATAATAAAGGTTAATTTTGAAAAGAGAGCTCCATAGTATTTACACAATGAAGTCAAACTCTGAATGAAACACACTTGTAAAAACAACAGCAGCCTTTTCCTTGTGCACTATAGGATGTGGTCAATCATTTGGCAATTCAGTTTTGGCACATCATGAACTATTTATTTGTTAAGGCAAGTTCTTGAGATTACAGAAACTCTGGGAGGTTTTTTCCTTTCTTTTCTTCTTTTTTGGTCCTTTTTACTTCCTCCACTGGAAACTATTAAATTTGCAGAGCCTGATGTTTATTTCACACTGAAACGTGCACTATTGTATTGATAAATATTTAATGGTGCTGGAGTTCAGTGGATATAGCCTCATATGTTTCTTTTAAAAGGTGTTTTATAACCTAGTAAATGCACTGTGGTCAACTGAGCAAGAAAAAAACAAACTCAAACCAAAAACTTTCCACTAAAAGATGACACAGGGTTCAGTTTCAGTTTGAAGAGGGTGTGGAGGAAACAAGTAACCATATATTTTTCTGAGTCTCTCAGTCCCGGCAGTGCTCAGACAATTCCATTTGAGATAAACATCAGGGGCATTACATAGATCATAAAAGCATTTGAGCTGAGAAAGACAAGTGCTAGAAAAGATAAAGTTCTAAAAATGAGCTTTCTCCAACAGACCTCAAAAAAAAAAAGACAGGTAAATCCATTTTGCCCCGAACCACTGCACCTTCTATGATAGATTTCCTGTGACATGTTCATGCTCAGTCTGTAAGACTGGTTTAAACGCTCATGCAAAGTGTTTTCAAATATTTCTGGACAAACATTTGTTGACATTAAATTTTAAATACGATGTTAAATTATTTAAACATTTCTGTCAAACTGTTAGCATGCACTTTACCTAATGCTGCACTTGAAACTACCTGGAATCACTTTGGCAGGCTGGGACCAAGCTATAGCAGTGCAAAACCCCCTCAGTGATAGGTAATAACAAAAATTACATTATTGATATTCTCTCTCTTACATTTGATTCGTATTCTAAACATCTACAGCTCCACTAGCTGTCTGAACAGACTTGGAAACTAAATTTTACCTTATCCAATTTTAAGTGGTAACTTAAAATGTCCAAGTAGAATATAATTTCTTGTAAAAACATTGAAGATTTCTTAACTGATTATCTATTTCTAAACTAATCTGCAAGTCATAGATGTAATTTGATAACTCTGAAAAGCTGTTTATATTTTTTTAAGAAATCTCATGGATTTGTAAATAACCAACATCTACAGTGAATTAGGGCAAAACTCACAAAAAGCTTGTAATTTGTAAACATCAGAAATCTCTATCAAACATGATGAATAAGATCAATGAAACAGTATCTTGTAGGCAATGTTCTCTCATTTATTATTAAGACTCCACAGTTGTCAAACTTACTCGATAACTTAGTTATAAACTAAATATTTTAAGACTAATTCAGGAATCTTTGAGGACATTACCTCAGCCTCAGTGGAATTGCAAAAAATCATATACTGTTGTTGCCTGAAAGATGCTTGGTTTGAGTTACATAGAAAGAATAAAAATAGCAAGAGGTCAAACAACCTGCTACCCTGATGGGAAATGATAGAGCTGAAAAATGAAGGCCAAAAAAAAGTTTCTCAAAACCGTGGTTCCAGAATGAAAGGAAAACCTGTCTGCTTGTGATGAGTCTTCTGAGGTCTTGTGTTCTTTACTTCATGGAGTTTTAAATGTAGGAAAACAAAAATTTTGTGAACTTAAGTTTCTACTACCCAATCAGAGACCACATATGTTTATCAATAAAATATAAATCACAAATATAAAAAAAGGACAAATTTACAGTTAGGACCAGTGTTCTCTCAATAATACCTATGTATCAAGAATACTGTAATGTATAAGGAAAATCTCAATCACAAGCATGTATTGAGTCTGGCATATCTGAGTTCCCATGTCTTCAGGGATTTTAGTTAAGTACTTTACATAATTTGGGTTGAAAGTTGTAGATTGCTTTGAAATGCTTTGAGCTGAAAATGAGTTACAGAGCTTGGGGCATTAAACTCTTTCTGAGCACTAGAAATATGGTCCAGAAAATGACCTCTTGATAAAATAAGTGGTTTCCTTATGTCTGTGTTCATACTTTCCTCAAATCCCCTATTCATCATCACAAAGATCTGTCCTTTTCTCCCAGCATTATTGAAGTGCAAACTTAAACTTGGAAGCCAAGAGATGTGGAATAATTTGCAGTGATGAGTATGTCTTCTGGGGAAAAAAAAAAAAAGAAGATACCAAAAATTATACATACCTGCAATTCTTATTTTACCTATAATTTCAGGGTCTTCCTTGACATATTTTTTAATAATTCTGCAGTTTATTCAATTTTATTGTGGAAATCTGCTTTATCTTTGTACCATCAGGAAACAACTGGTTCCTGAATCTTTAAGTCATAATACAAATGATCTTCATAAAAAACCACTTGAGTATTGCTTTGTCTCCCTTTTACTTTATTTCCAATAATGGAATCAGGAACCACTGTGATTGTGCAAAACTATACTGGAGAAGCCCAAACATGGCTATTAAACATCAGTCAACATCTGTGTGTGATGTGTGGAAATGAAGCTAAGTAAAAGAGTTCCCATTACTATTTAGAGACTGAAATTATTGAGTTAAACATCCCTGTACATTCCACTGCTATGAGAAGAAGGTATTTGCAATATTCATATATGAAAAGTACACTTTCAAGAAGGCTGAGAACTAGGGTGCATTTTGTTCCCAGAATGAGTTGTTTTATCACAAAAATTATACCATTTCAGTTTCCATTCAAAACGATGGCTTTAAGTAACTTGACACAAAGAAGGCTTTGCCTGGGTGTAATGGAGTTTTACCTTCTTTAATTTGCAATGTTTGCAATTGAAAATCAGACGAAACGACTTTGAGTTCTTTGGTTCCCACTGACTACACCGAGGGAATGCTATATCTCACAGGAAGCCATCAGAGCCAGTACTTCACATGACTGAACTCTAAGACTTTTATCACATGACTGAACTCTAAGACTTTTATGGCTTTCACAGGGAGATTTATCCACTTTTTCTGGCTTTGGTTTTTGCTGAAAGCAAATGCTGCTATCTACAATGTATTTCTGAACTGAACGAGAATGTGAAATACTGTAAATCGTTTAAAGCAACTTTTACCCACAGGATTGCTAGAAACTTTAAACCAGAAGCTTGGGTTTGTTTTGGTAAACATCTGCACTGAATCTCTGAACCTCTGAAGATTAACCTGTTGCAATGAAGGTTGTGTGTGTGTTTTTACATGATAATAAGAGAGAGAAAAAGACATTCTCTTAAATGGCTGCCTTACTGACCACATTAGGTATCTATAAATTTCTTTTAAGAAAGATACACAGTAGGCCAAATGTTAATGGAATAAAACTTTGAAGCTCTGCAAGCAGAAGACTAGTTCCAGTTCTATGTGCATTAAAAGTTCTTTCTGATGTCTATATTAACTCTCTTTTGACTATACCAAAGTATTTGTTTTTATCATTAAATTTAGCCGTGATTTTTTGCCCATTTTTCCTTAGTAGGTGCTTTAGAATGTAGCTGACAAGCAAAGAGGTAGAAAGAACATCTACAGTGGTGGTGGCAGGATATCTCTGCATGGAGTGGCAGCCTTGAAAACATGTAAATTCACTATTTCAAGCGAAGACTGTTACTTGGACTTTTCTAATGAAATAGAAGCATGGAGTGAGAAAAAAAATATATGTAGTTGAGAATAGAATGTAGATGTGGAAATGATATGAAGGAAACAACAGTGCTGAGACTTCAACATGTGCCCACATGAGAGGACACATAGAGGACACTGACACATAGAGGAGAACTCAGCAAAACATGTGAGCATCCTATTTCATTAATATCTGAAAACAGTGTGAGTATAGCAATCCCACATTGGTGAGAGATCGATTTTTTCATTCTGATGAGTAAGCCACATCAGTGTTTTTCTTTATTCTCTAATTACATGACACTTTGGTTCATAAATTTGTATTTTTACTCTCAATGAGATTTCTACAAACCCATTTCTCAAGCTAGCTCTCTTCTCCAGCTCTCGCAATCGTTGAAAGTACAACATGGAGCTGCTGCATTTTTCTGTCTCCCTCTTGGCCTGGTGAATAAATCATCTTTAATTCTTGACATTGAATTCTTCTCTCCCATGTCATACTTGCTTTGCAAAACTTGATTTTGAACTTGAAGTCGTTTCCACAGATTTTGCCCTTGGATGCATCTTGATCTAATTACCCTTATTTTCTTTTGTTCCTATTTTTTTTAGCTGTCATTTCCATAAACTAAAAAGTTTAGGTTGAGAGATACATAAATATTATAGAAAATGACAATAATACATATTACCAGGTTATATTATTGCCAGAACTATTTCTGGGATATCCAGAATTTTAATGGATGAGATAAGGTTCTGCCAAACAATTTTGTCTTTAGCCAAAATTGATTTGAAATCAAATGAGATACAAGGGACTGAGAAGACCTCATTTAAGTCATGTCATGATACAAGAGCAGGATTTCTTCTGTGTTTGCTGTTTCAACGCAATCAGATACTGTGTAGGAAAAAGGAAAACAGCATATCAGAAGAGTGGGGAGAAAGAAACAGCTGGAAGGAATAAGCATTTCCAAAGCCATATGAGTAATTTGGGCAAGGTCTTGTTTTAGTTACAATTAGAAGACATCTCTCACTTTTAATAGACACCACCAGTTAGTCCTGGACCATAGCAATGGAGGAGATTTCTTCTTCAGTTTTTCGTAACAGTATATTTCAAAGAAGAGAAAACATTGGAAAAGATCAGACATAAATCAAAAATTATTTTTCAAACTCTTACACAGAAAGACACATTAAATTAGAAAGTTTTATGTCTCAGTTTGAAACTGTTCTCAATCTCTTGTCTTTCACTTAATTTAGAATCAGGGTTCTCTCTTTTTGGTGCGGTTTGGGTTTTTTGATAATGAGGAATTTGGCTTAAGTCACTTGTACCAGTATGGACCTAAACTTTGATCCACCAGCTGACATAATGCAAATTAGCACTTATATCTTCTGGCTATCAATACAATGATGAATAATTTCCGGTCAAATGAGGTTTGTAAAAACATTTTGTGTCAAAAAAGCTTGGGTAAAATCAATTGCATAAGCTGATTGCTGTTCACAGAAATGAATCACCTTAGACACCCTGATTATTCCCAAAGAATTTGTCTTTTATACTACCTAGTTATACTGATTCTTTGATATAAGAATACAAACATTTGTGAAAAAGTACTGAGAGGTGAACAGCAGCTTGGTTCTTCTCTGTGTTAGATGTAATCGGTCACTGCGTGTCTGTGTAATTGCCTAGAATTTGGAGCATATGGTGGATCTTACATTACCTTGATGATGATAATGATGATGATCCCCAGCATCTGGAATCCCAGACCTCTTCCTATGTTCTGGAGGTATGCATCTGGAAAGCAACGGTTTTCAGATCTCATGATGCATAATTGCATGACAGATGCTGCCATTACTATATTGCTTGGGTTTATTTGAGTGGAATGAGGAGAGGGCAGGGGAAGGGTTAAAATGAATGAAAAATGGGTCTGTTCCTTTGGATAGCTGCATAAATCTCAAATAGGCCATGGAGCTCCCTGTGTCTTCTAGGAAGAATGTGTGTGGGCAGGAAGAGATGAGACTGGGATTTCTTGCAACAGTGCTCTCTGGAGGATCACAAATCTGGTCATTTAAAACTGATTTATTTGGGTTTATTGCACTAGTATTCTACAGTTCCAATTTGTCTTTGCTCCTTTCATATTATTCTTGACCCCTTGATGAAACACCCACGTAAGTCCAGATAGTTCTCTTTAAGAATTCAAGTAAACCTTCTTTATTCATTTAACAATTCTGTTGTTCTTTCTTTTTTTTTTAACTTTTTTTGTCAATGTTTATTTTCCTAGAACTTTTTCTCATACTCTTTCCCTTTCAGCTATTGATTTATAATTTCTCCAGAGATATCAATAATGATGGAAGAAATTACACTGTCACTTTGAAGAGGAATATTTTACATTTTGTTGTGGGTCTCAAAGTACTTTTATAACAAATGGTCTAAGCATTATAGTTTCCCTATGCATCCAGGAAATATTATTATCTTCATTGTACAGATAAAGCAGAGACAGAAAGTGACCTATCCAGGGTAACACTACAAGCCAGAGAAAACATTCTGAATATTAGCAAAAAATCCAGACAGTTGGTCTCAGAAGCTAGCCAGGAAATCATACTCTTTTAATTTAAATTTCCACATCACTGTGGCAAAACATTGTAGCAGAACCAGTCATTTACTGCTTTGCTTATAAGAGAAAACAAAAGGGAAGGGAAGGGAAGGGAAGAGAAGGGAAG